>JAQISU010000904.1:0-87778 GCA_029339505.1 Unio delphinus | reverse complement strand
GCTGCCCGACGCGTGCGTCGAGGCCACTCCGGCGACCGCGGTCTTGATCACCGCGGTGATGGACAAGGTCGGCACGTTCGGGATGCTGCGCTACTGCCTGCAGTTGTTCCCTGACGCGTCAACGTATTTCCGTCCGCTGATCGTGACGTTGGCCATCATCGGGGTGATCTACGGCGCGATCGTCGCGATCGGGCAAAAGACATGATGCGCCTGATCGCCTACACCTCGATCTCGCACTTCGGGTTCATCATCGCCGGCATTTTCGTGATGACCACCCAGGGACAGAGCGGTTCGACGCTGTACATGCTCAACCACGGCCTGTCCACGGCGGCGGTGTTCCTGATCGCCGGATTCCTGGTGACGCGGCGCGGCAGCAGGTTGATCGCGGACTACGGCGGGGTGCAGAAGGTCGCGCCGGTTCTGGCCGGCACCTTCCTGGTCTCGGCGATGGCCACGCTGTCGCTACCCGGACTCGCACCCTTCATCAGCGAATTCCTGGTCCTGCTAGGCACTTTCAACCGGTACTGGCTCGCCGGCGCGTTTGGGGTCACCGCGCTGGTGCTGGCGGGGGTCTACATGCTCTGGCTCTACCAGCGGGTGATGACCGGGCCGGTGGCCGAAGGCAACGAGAAAATCACCGATCTGCGGCTGCGTGAACTGGTCGTCGTCGCACCGCTGCTGGCGCTGCTGTTCGTCTTCGGCGTCTATCCCAAGCCGGTGCTCGACATCATCAACCCCGCCGTCGATCACACCATGGTCACCATCGGCCAGCATGATCCCACTCCGAGCGTGCCAGTGGGCGTACCCAAGACAGCCGAAGGACCGCACCAATGACCCTTCCCACCCCCAGCATCGAGTACTTCCTGCTGTGCCCGATGCTCATCGTCTTCGGTATCGCGGTGGTCGGCGTACTGGTTGAAGCGTTCGTGCCCAGGAACATTCGCTACGTCTCCCAGGTGACACTTGCCCTCGGTGGTTTGATCGGGGCGTTCGTCGCCGACATCGCGGTCAGCCGTTCCCTTCCGGCGTCGGGTCGCAGCGGGGTGTTGGGCGCGGTCGCCATCGACCGGCCGGCGCTGTATCTGCAAGGCACCGTGGTGCTGGTGGCAGTGCTGGCCGTCATCTTCATCGCCGAGCGCAGCAACATCGCCGCAACCGCCAACAAAGTGAAGGTCGCCGCGGGAGTGTCGGGACCGGCTTCCGGATTGGATGCGTTCACCCCGCAGGCGTCGGCGGTCCCCGGCAGCGACGCCGAACGTGAGGCCGAGCGGGCTGGAGCGACCCAGACCGAACTCTTTCCGCTGCTGATGCTCTCCGTCGGCGGCATGATGGTGTTCCCGGCGGCCAATGACCTCTTGACGATGTTCGTCGCGCTCGAGGTGCTGTCGCTGCCGCTGTACCTGATGTGTGGGCTGGCGCGGCACCGCCGGCTGCTGTCGCAGGAAGCGGCGATGAAGTACTTCCTGCTGGGCGCTTTCTCGTCGGCATTCTTCCTCTACGGCGTGGCGCTGCTCTACGGCGCGACCGGAACGCTTTTGCTGCCCGGCATCCGCGATGCGCTTGCCGCCCACGGTGATAGCTCGATGGCCTTGGTCGGCGTCGCGCTGCTGTCGGTCGGCCTGTTGTTCAAAGTGGGTGCGGTGCCGTTCCACTCGTGGATTCCCGACGTGTATCAGGGCGCACCGACGCCGATCACCGGTTTCATGGCGGCTGCCACCAAGGTCGCGGCCTTTGGTGCGCTGCTGCGAGTCGTCTACGTCGCGTTGCCGCCGCTGCACGAGGAGTGGCGTCCCGTGCTGTGGGCGATCGCGATCCTGACGATGGCCGTCGGCACCGTCACCGCGGTCAACCAGGTCGACGTCAAACGCATGCTGGCCTATTCGTCGGTCGCCCACGTCGGTTTCATCCTCACCGGTGTGATCGCCGACAACCACGCCGGTCTCGCGGCCACGTTGTTCTACCTGGTCGCCTACAGCTTCAGCACGGTCGGCGCGTTCGCCATCGTCGGTCTGATTCGCAACTCCGACGGCGTCGAGGACGCCAAGCTGTCGCACTGGGCCGGGCTTGGGCAGCGTTCCCCCATTGTGGGCGTGATGCTTTCGATGTTCTTGTTGGCCTTCGCGGGTATCCCGTTGACCAGTGGATTCATCAGCAAGCTCACGGTGTTCAAGGCGGCCGCCCAGGGCGGTGCCGTGCCGTTGGTCATCATCGGTGTGATCGCCAGCGGGGTCGCCGCGTATTTCTACGTCCGGGTGATCGTGCTGATGTTCTTCACCGAACCGACCGACGACACCCCACAGGTCGTGGCGCCGGGCATCCTGAGCAAGATCGCGATCGCGCTCTGCGCCGCGATCACCGTGATTCTGGGAATCTTCCCGCAACCGCTGCTCGACCTCGCGGATCGCGCCGCACAGTTGCTGCAGTAACTCTGCGCCGCGGGGGCGCTCCGACCAGCAGGTCGGATGCCTTCTCTCCGATCATGATTGCGGGCGCGTTGGTGTTCCCGCCGGTGATCGACGGCATCACCGACGCGTCGGCAACTCGCAGTCCGTCGATCCCGCGGACCCTGAGATCCGGTGCCACGACGGCGTCGTCGTCGACGCCCATCCGGCACGTTCCGACCTGATGGTGGTAGGTCCCGACGGCGCGCCGCACGTAGGCGCGGAGTTGGTCGCGGGTGCGTGCCGCCGGCCCGGGTGCCACCTCGACGGGCCCCCAGTCGCGGAAAGCCGAACTGGCCCCGATCTCTCGGCAGATCTCCACGGCGTCGACCAGCGCCTCGATGTCGTAGGGTTCGGCCAGAACATTGGGATCGCACTCGGCGCGGTCGCCGGATCAGCAGACGCCAGCCGAAGTGTGCCCCGCGACCGGGGGCGAATGATGCCGGGCGCGATCGTGTATCCATTGCGCGGCACGGGGTAACCCTCGGCCGGGTACACCACATGCATGAATACCGGCTGCAGGTCGGGGCCGGGACCGCGCCAGTATGCGCTGGAGGTGAACAGTTGGCACTCGAGCAGGTTGTGGTGCGGCGGCTCGATCGGCTGAGACGCCTCGTAGATGTTGCTCACCAGAAGGTGGTCGTGCAGGTTTTCGCCACCCCGGGAAGATCGACGGTCGCCTTCACGCCGATTTCGGCAAGATGCTCGGCGGGTCCGATACCGCTGAGCATCAACAGCTTTGGTGACCCGATGGTGCCCGCGCTCAGCACCACTTCGCTCTCCGCCGAGGCCTGCAGAATCTGGCCGCGCACCGAGTACTGCACTCCGACCGCGCGGCCGCCGCGGATGATGACATGGTGCACCAGCGCCCCGGTGGTGACGGCCAGGCGCGGATTGCCCCGCACCGGAGCCATGAAACTGCGCCACGCGCTGGCCCGGCGCCCGTTGCGGGTGGTCAGTTGGCTGTAGCCGACACCGACCTGGCTCGGCCCATTGAAGTCGTCGACGACCCGGTGCCCCAGGGCATTCGCGGCTTCGATGAACGCAACCGACGTCGGGTTCGGTCGGGTGATCCGCTCGACCGGCAACGGTCCACCCGCACCGTGCCACGGGCCGGCGCCGTCGACGTGGTCCTCCGAACGCAGAAATAGACCGACTATGCTCTCGAAATCCCAGCCCGTACAACCGAGTTGGCCCAGCCGTCGTAGTCGCTGCAGTGCCCACGCATGTAGATCTGCCCGTTGAGCGAGCTGCTGCCACCCAACACCTTTCCTCGGGGCCAGTACAGGCGTCGATTGCCCGCGTGCCGTTGCGGAGTGGTCATTAAAGCCCAGTCCTGGGCACTACGCAGCAACGCGGGCCATCCGGAACTGGTCTGAATATCGGGGTTGATGTCGGCGGGGCCGGCCTCCAGCACATGCACCGAGTAGCCGCGGTCCAGCAGTCGGCGTGCGATCACACTGCCCGACGCGCCCGCGCCCACCACAATGTAATCGGTCGTGTGTGTCCGGTGGCTCACTGCGGCCTCCCCTGTAATACGGCATCGTCTCGTCACAGCGCGTGCCACCACATACTGCTCACGCGCGGACCGGGCGGCCAGGACCAAAAACCTTGCAGGTACGTGGAACCACCTACAAAAACGCCCAAAGCCAGCCAAACTCGCGATGACTCGCGGCGTTGTCACGCCTAACGCGTGATCAGCCCAGGAACGGGCGGGTGGCCAGTACGTAGATCGCCAACACCGCCAGCGGGGCCACCAGGGGTACCCACGGCAAGGTCAGCGGAAACGACATCGCCACCATGCCCACAAGGGTAAATCCCACGGCACCAACAAGTGTCGGCCAACTCGCCATCACGATCGCCTCCGCATTCCGGCCGCGTGGCGGGACACCAGGTAGGCCGCCGCACACAGCCCCGAAAGTCCCACGAAGATGTAGGACGGGTCGGAGACCACGATCGCGGTCACCGAAAGCAACACGGCAACCGTTGCCGCGGGGCGGAACACGAACCCGATGCTCACCGCGGCCAGCGCTGCCATCGCGACGCCCACGGCCGGTCCGTGGGCACCCACCGCCGCGAGGCCGACCATCAATAGGCCGAATACCGTTGCTAGAGAATGGACTCCGAGTCTCGCACCGGTCGACATGACTACCCCCGCAGCCGTCCACGAACCCGGTGCCGGCGATCCGGCATCACGCCCATCGACTGCTCCAGGGCGTGATCGCCCTGCCAGGCGACGATGTCGACACCGATGGTCGCCATGTCGCGATACATGGCCGAGCGTTGCAACGCCCACAGTCGATCCACCAACGGATCCTGTTCGTCTTCGAACGGCGAAACATCGAGCGTGTCGACGGCGATCACGACGTGACCGCGCTTGCGCAAATCGATCAGCGCCAGCGCGAATTCCGTGTCGAGCAGCGTCGAGAACGCGATCACGATCGCTCCGGCGGGAACTGCCGCGCGCGGCGCCAGTGTGCCGGTGGTGTTTTCGAATTGGTCGCCCGCACCAAGCACGGTGTCGAGGACACGATAGAACTGCCGCTGACCGATGTCGGCGCCGAGCCACCGCGGCCGATTTCCGCCGAGCGCCACGATTCCGGCGCGATCGCCGTAGCGCAGCGCGGTCTGCACCACCTGAGCCGCGCCGCGCACCACTCGTTCGGTGGCATCGGTCGCGGGACCGGCCGGCTGCCGATATGCGTCGATCAGCACGACGATGTCGGCCGCGCGGTCGGTCAGTCGCTCCGTCACATGCAACCGGCCACGACGCGCGCTCACCGGCCAATTCACCACTCGCAGTTGGTCACCCGGAACGTAGGGACGGATGTCGGCGTACTCGACGCCCGGGCCGATATGCCGGGTCAGGTGGGCGCCGAGGCGGTTGAGTAACTCGGTTCGCGGGATAGGCGTCGATTGCGGCGGCGTCACCGGAAACACGATGACCTTGGCGACATCGACGGTCGCCGTCCCCGTGAGCAGTCCACCGCGCGCGACCGCGTCGACGCGAGCGCAGATCGAGTATCGGCCCCAGCGTTGCGCCGTTGCCGCAACCGTTTTCGCGAGCCGGGAATCCGAATCGAGCACTTCGAGCTGCATGCCCTCGACATCGGGCACCGTGAGCTCGATCGCCGAGGTGATGAGCGCCCCGGCTTCCTGTGTTGCCGACAGCGTCAGTCGCGCCTGCTCGCCTTCGAAGCATCGCTGCGACTGCGGTTCACCATAAACCTGGACCTCCGGCACGGGACGTTGCCAGCTGATCGAGCACAGCACGCCGAGCATCGGCGCCGCGAACGCAATGAGCTGCCAATGCGCACCGATCACGGCGGCAGCGAGCGCGGCACCCGCGCAGGTCGCAATCGCCCGCGTCAATGGCGATGCGCGCCAGCGGAACTCGGCCGTGGTCACGGCGAGCTCATCCGGCGCCCTCATTGGCGCGAGGTACCGGCAAGCGCCGCAACAGTTCTCCGACGACGTCGGCCCCCTGGATCTTGCGTACCCACATCTCCGGGCGCAGGGTGATTCGGTGTGCGACCGCCGCGATGGCCAGAGCCTTGACGTCCTCCGGGATCACATAGTCGCGGCCGAGCAACAGTGCGCGAGCCCGGGCGAGCTGAACCAGGTCGAGCTCGGCACGCGGGCTGGCGCCGACCGCGACCTGTGGATGGTGCCGGGTGGCGGTGGCCAGCGACACCACGTAGTGCAGCACGTCCTCGTGCACCGTCACCTGCTCGACCGATTCGCGCATCGCCAGCAGATCCTGGGCGTCGACCACCTGATTGACCCTCGGCTCGGCCGAACCGCGTTCGAGACGGCGGCGCAGCATCGAGGTCTCGTCGCGCTCGGAGAGGTAGCGCAGTTCCAGCCGCATCGCGAATCGATCCAGCTGCGCCTCCGGTAACGGGTAGGTGCCCTCGTACTCGATCGGATTATCGGTCGCCAGCACGATGAACGGCGTTGGCAGCTTGTGGGTTTCGCCGTCGATGCTGACCTGGCCCTCGGCCATCGCCTCGAGCAGCGCCGCCTGAGTCTTGGGCGGCGTGCGGTTGATCTCGTCGGCGAGCAGCAGGTTGGTGAAGATCGGGCCGGCCCGGAACGCGAACTGGCCGGACTGCATGTCGTAGATCGTCGAACCGAGCAGATCCGCCGGCAGCAGGTCCGGCGTGAACTGCACCCGGGTGAATCGCAGACCCAGCGCGGCGGCAAAGGATCTCGCGATCAGCGTCTTGCCGAGTCCTGGCAGATCTTCGATCAGTACGTGGCCGCGCGCGAGCACCGCGGTGAGGATGAGGGTCAGCGCGGAACGCTTGCCCACCACCACGCGTTCGATTTCGTCGAGCACTGCCTCGCAGCGTGCGGTGGTCGTACTGGCCGGCATCGCGGTCGGCATCGTCGCACCCCCTGTCATACCTGCTCCAATTTCCGGAGGATCTCTTCGAACGCGGCCCGGCCGGGACCCGGCTGGTGGTCAGTGGAGCGCCTGATGTTGTTGGGATTGACCCATTCCCACAGATCGGCGCCGAACAGCATGCGGCCGGTCGTCTGAAATGCCGCCGGGTCCTTGGCAAGTCGTTGGCCGGTCGCGAGTTCGTATCGGCGGGCGAGCATCGGACGCAGATGCCGATCCCAGTCCGCCCGGGTGGACTCAGACCAGCGAATCGTCGTCTCGGTGGTGGCGAGCCAGTGCCGCAACGAATCCCCGAGATCGTCGGGATCCAGGTCCGCGGCGGGCTCGATCCCCTGACCCAGTAGCCGACGTATGTCGAGCAGCACCAGGGCCAGGGCGAGGCCCGACGCCACCAGCACGAAGGGGCGATCGTGCAGGATCAGTACCAGGATCTCCGCCCCGGCGATCAAGCAAATGCCTAGCGCTATCAGCCGTTTCATGCCGGACTCCGCAGCTCCGCGAGAACCAGCTGCAGCACCTCGACCGCTACGTCCCGATGCGTCTCGTTCATCACGTGGGGGCTGAACCGCGCCTCCTCGAACAGGTTCACCAACTGGACCGCGTTATCGATATGCAGCACATGGAGTTCGACGGCACGGGCCAACACCTCGGTCGGCGTGTCGAAGTCCTGAGGAGCGGCCCCGGGAACATTCTCGAGCTCACGTTCCATCGCGGCATAGCACGCGATGATCGCCTCTCGTGGTTCACGACTCGGATCCGCCATCTCGGCCAATCCCCGTTCGGCCGCTCGCACCAGGGATTCCGACGGCCGGGCCGGCGCACATAGTCGGTGCCATGCTCGACGAGCGGGTGCGGCGTCGCGGCGCGGAACCGCCGCCGCGACATGATCAGCGTCGCGACGACGAGTAGCAGCATCGTCGGGACCGTGGCGGCCAGCAGAATTCCCAGCATGTTGCCCTCGTCGTTGTGCGGGGGCGGGCGCTGCGGCGCGGGTGCGGCAGGGTGCGAGGCCGCGCCGGCCTCCGATGCGTGCTGTGCGGGAGGGGCACCGTGCGGCAGCGCAAAACGAGCCAGCAGCATCGCAATCAACAGCCACGCGGCAATCACGGCGAGCCCGATCAGCAGCACGCGCCAGCTCGGTCGCCCCCGGCCGGTGCCCAGCATCGCGGAGATATCCCCAGCGTTCGGCGCCGCGGCCCGTGGATCCCGGAGTCGCACGATCACCGAGACCGCGAGCAACGCGATTGCGGCACTCAGCAGAACGACGATGAATACCAGTGCCGCCCGGCCACTGCCGTCGGCGTGCGGCGCACGATCACGAGCCGGCAGATATCCGCGCAGCGCAGCGGCAACGACGATCAACAGCACGATGAGCGCAACGACGCGCCCTGTCGGCTTATCGGGCATCTGCCACACCGCTCGCCGGTCTTCCTATGCCGTTGCGGCACAGGCTTGATTCATACTTGCACGCGGGCTAGCCGACGGTAAAGGGCCGGAAGCTGCCGTCGAGAACCTCGTGATGACCGATGGTGCGCCCGGTGACGACGGCGGGCTCCACGAGCGCCAATTGCGCTGCCGCCCGGGCGAATTCATCCTCGGTCGCCGTGTCATTGAACGCCGTCGCGTAGTACGACAGGCCCGGCGTCATGATCGGCTTCGACGGAGCCAGCGCGTTGACGGCGATGTTGTGGTCGGCCAGATCGAACGCCGCACACTGGGTCAGATGCTCGAGCGCCGCCTTGGAGCCCCCGTAGCCGGGCAGGACACCGCCGCTGCGCTCGGGATACGGGCCGTCGCCAGGCAACCGGGACGCCACCGAGGTGATGTTGATGATCGAGCCGCCGCCGGCCTCGATCATGTCCGGGGACACCATCTGCATCAACTCGTAGGCCGCGAAGACCGCGATGTCGAAGTGGCGGCGAAATGCGGACAACGGCGTGCTGACGAACCCCGGCCAGCCCGGTTTGGCGGCACCGGCCGGTTTGGCGGCCTTCGGACGCGGTTGTCCACCCGGCACCGGCGGGCGACCCGGCGCGGTGAAGGCCGCATTATTGATCAGAATGGTGATGGGGCCCAACGCATCTCGCGCTTCGGCTACCAGCCGGGCGACGTCGTCTCGGTCGGTCAGATCGGCGCGGACCGCCACCGCGCGCCCGCCCGCCGCTTCGACGGCCCCGACCGTCTCGCCGATGGTCCCGGGCAACCGGTCATCCCACACCTGCTCGGTGCGCCCGGCCACCGCCACGGCGGCGCCCTCGGCGGCCAGCGCCAGCGCGATCGCCCGGCCCAAGCCGCGGCTGGCGCCGGTGACAATCGCGGTGCGGCCCGCAAGCGTCATCGCGTCACCCCGTGCACGACGATGGCGGTGGTCTGGTCCACCCACGCCTCATCCAGCTTTCGTCGGGGCGCAGCAGCATCCGAAGCATCGTCGCTCCCCCGATCAGCTCGATCAAGCGGTCCGGGTCCACGTCCGGATGCGCTTCACCTCGGTCGACGGCCTCGCGCAGCCGCACCTGGACCGCGGCGAACAGGTCGGTGAAGCGCGACATCACCCGCGCGTTGAGTTCGGGATCGGCCGACATATCCGCCACCAGCCCGGGCAACGCGGCCCGCACCACCGGGCTGGTGAACACATCCCGCGCCGCGGCGATCATCATCCGCAGATCGGCGGTGAAGTCACCGGCCGGCGTCTCGAGCGCGCTGGGCGCGGTCGGAAACGCCGTTTCGTGGACCAATTCCGCCTTGCTCGACCACCGGCGATACAACGCCGATTTCGTGGTGCCGGCCCGCTCGGCGACGGCGGCCAGGGTCAGATTCGAATAACCGATTTCCACAAGCAGTTCCGCCGTCGCCGCCAGGATGGCAGAGTCAATACGCGGATCCCGGGGGCGCCCAGCACCTGGGGCCTTGTCAAGGTCGACGGGTCTGCTTTCATAACGCTACCTACCGTATCGTAATTGCCGCGAAGGTCTCAACGAAGGAGGCACCCCGTGGCCAATGAACCTGTGCTCGACAATGTCGACCGACTTCAGCGCTCCAGCCGCGACGTCACGACGCTGCCGGCGGTGATGTCGAAATGGCTGTCCACCGTCCTGCCCGAGGGAGCAGCGCCCGAGGTCACGGTCGAAAGTGGCATCGACTCGACGGGCATGTCGTCGGAAACCATCATCCTGACCGCCCGCTGGCACGACGGTGGAAAGTCGATCGAGCAGAAGCTGGTGACGCGGGTCGCGCCCAGCGCCGAGGACGTGCAGGTCTTCCCGACCTACCGGCTCGATCACCAATTCGAAGTGATCCGCAAGGTCGGCGAAATCACCGAGGTCCCGGTTCCGCCGGTGCGCTGGCTCGAGCCCACCGGCGAGGTCCTGGGCACGCCGTTCTTCGTGATGGACTACGTCGCCGGCGAGGTGCCGCCCGACGTGATGCCCTACACCTTCGGCAACAACTGGTTCGCCGACGCGTCCGTCGAGCGGCAGCGCGAACTTCAGGACGCCACCGTCGGCGTGCTGGCGAAGCTGCACTCAATCCCCAATGCGGAGAGCACGTTTGGATTCCTTTCCGAAGGACAGGGCGATACCGCGCTGCGGCGACACTACAACTGGGTGCGGGACTGGTACGACTTCGCGGTGCCCGACATCGGCCGCTCCCCCCTGCTGGAACGCACGTTTACCTGGCTGGAAGACAACTGGCCGACGGCAGTGGACGCGCGCGAACCCGTGCTGCTGTGGGGTGACGCCCGGGTGGGCAACGTCTTGTACCGCGACTTCCAGCCGGTCGCGGTGCTGGACTGGGAGATGGTGACGCTGGGGCCACGCGAGCTCGACGTCGCGTGGATGATCTACGCGCACATGGTGTTCCAGGAGCTCACCGGACTGGCGGGGCTTCCGGGATTGCCCGATGTGATGCGCGAGGACGACGTCCGCGCCACCTACCAGCGCCTGTCCGGCGTCGAGGTCGGCGACCTGCGCTGGTTCTACGTGTACTCGGGCGTGATGTGGGCGTGTGTGTTCATGCGCACCGGCGCGCGGCGAGTGCACTTCGGCGAAACCGAAAAGCCCGACGACGTCGAGTCGCTGTTCTACCACGCCGGATTGATGAAACGTCTTATCGGAGAGGACCAGTAATGCTCGGACCGCTCGACGAATACCCGGTACACCAGATTCCCCAGCCGATCGCGTGGCCCGGCTCCTCGGACCGCAACTTCTACGATCGGTCCTACTACAACGCCCATGACCGCACCGGAAACATCTTCTTGATCAGCGGGATTCGGCTACTACCCCAACCTCGGCGTCAAGGACGCGTTCGTGCTGATCCGTCGCGGCGACACCCAGACCGCGGTGCACGTGTCGGACGCCATCGACCAGGACCGGCTCAACCAGCACGTCAACGGCTACCGCGTCGAGGTGATCGAACCGCTGCACAAGTTGCGATCGTCCTGGACGAAACCGAAGGCATCGCAGCCGATCTCACCTGGAAGGGTCTGTTCGACGTCGTCCAGGAGCAGCCGCACATCCTGCGCTCCGGCAACCGGGTCACGCTGGACGCGCAGCGGTTCGCGCAGCTCGGCAGCTGGAGCGGGCACATCGTGATCGACGGTGAGGAAATCACCGTCGACCCCAACACGTGGCTGGGTAGCCGCGACCGGTCGTGGGGCATCCGCCCGATCGGTGAGGCCGAACCGGCGGGACGACCGGCCGACCCGCCGTTCGAGGGCATGTGGTGGCTATACGTGCCAATGGCTTTCGACGATTTTGCCATCGTGCTGATCATCCAGGAGCAGCCCAACGGGTTCCGCTCGCTCAACGACTGCACCCGGATCTGGCGCGACGGCCGCGTCGAGCAGCTGGGCTGGCCGCGGGTGAAGATCCACTACACCTCGGGGACCCGCATTCCGACCGGCGCCACGATCGACGCGACCACCCCGGACGGCTCCCCCGTCCACTTCGACGTCGAGTCCAAGCTGCCGGTGCCCATTCACGTCGGCGGCGGCTACGGCGGCGACTCGGACTGGATACACGGCATGTGGAAAGGCGAGAAGTACGCCGAACGGCTGACGTACAACATGACCGATCCGGCGATCATCGGGCGCGCCGGCTTCGGGGTGATCGACCATGTCGGTCGCGCGGTCTGCATCGAGGGCGACAAGGCCCCGGTCGAAGGCTGGGGCCTCTACGAGCACGGGGCGCTGGGCCGCCACGACCCATCCGGGTTCGCCGACTGGTTAACGGTCGCGCCGTAACCGTTAACGCGCCGAACGGGCGTAAGTCAGCGTCGGTATCGCGCGCCGGGGTGATCGGCCGCCAATAGCGGGCCGGCGCCGCCCAGTCGTTCGCGCAATGTGCTGGGCGCCACCCGCTCCGGCACCCTTCCGCGCCGGCGTAGTTCGGGCACAACGAGTTTCGCGAAGTCCACGAAGGTGCCCGGCGTTGTCACGTAGGCGAGGTTGAAGCCGTCGACGTCTGCCTCGTCGACCCAGCGCTCGAGCTCGTCGGCGACTTCGGTGGGTGAACCCACCAGCACCGGACCACGGCCGCCGATGCCGATCTCTTCGGCGAGTTCTCGTACCGTCCAGGTGCGCTCGTCGGTGGTGAACGAGGCCAGCGCCGAGCGGTTGGCGTCGGTCTCGCTGTAGCGCAGCGGATCGTCGTCACCGAGCTCGGCCAGGTCTACACCCGTCCAGCCGCCGAAGAGCGCCAATGCGCCTGTGGTGCTGACGAATTGGCGGTCCTCGGCCAGTTTGGCCAACGCTTGCTCGCGCGTCTCGGCCACGATCGGGGTCACCATGGTGAACACCTTGATCGACCGGGGATCTCGGCCCAACTCGGCGGCGGCCTCCCGCAAGGCCCGCACCGGGCCGCGCACGATCTGTGGAGTCGGGCCGGAGATGAAGGCGGCCTCGGCGTTCGCCGCGGCGAACTTGACACCCCGCGGTGAGGCGCCGGCCTGGAACAGCACGGGTGTGCGCTGCGGCGACGGTTCGCACAGGAACGGCCCCGGAACGGAGAAGTAGCGGCCCTTGTGTTCGATGTCGTGCACCTTGGCCGGGTCGGTGAACACGCCGCGCACGGGGTCGCGCACCACCGCGTCGGATTCCCACGACGCCTCCCAGAGCTTGTAACAGACCTCAAGATACTCGTCGGCGATCTCATAGCGCTGGTCGTGCGGAATCTGGGCGTCCAGACCGAGATTGCGCGCCGCGCTGTCGAGATACGAGGTGACGATGTTCCACGCCACGCGTCCGTCGGTGAGGTGATCCAGCGTCGACAACCGGCGCGCCAGCGCGTAGGGCTGCTCGTAGGTCAGCGACAGCGTGATCCCGAAGCCGAGGGTCTCGGTCACCGCCGCCATCGCCGACACGGCCAAGGTCGGGTCGTTGACCGGGACCTGTGCGGCGTCGAGCACCGCGGCGTCGCGCGACGCGCCGTAGACGTCATAGACGCCGAGCACGTCGGCGAGAAACAGCGCATCGAAGCCGCCCGCTTCCAGGATTCGGGCCAGCTCGGTCCAATAGCCGAGCTCGCGATACCGATAACCCTGATCCTCGGGGTGCCGCCACAGCCCGGCCGACTGGTGCCCGACACACGCCATGTCGAAGGCATTGAGGTAGATCCTGCTCATCGCGCTCACTCGATCTGATCCGCATATGTTTCCCGTGCCGCGGAGGCCGCGGCCACGGTGATTGCCGCCAGCACGGCGAAATACCCCACGATCAACCACGGTTTACCGCCCCCGGCGACCAGCAGAGCCGCCGCGATCAGCGGCGCGAACCCGCCCGACAGCACGGCTCCAATCTGGTAACCCAGCGACGACCCACTGTAACGCACCGGGTGTCGAAGAGTTCGGCGAACCAGGCGGCCTGCGGGCCATACATCGCGTCGTGAACGACGTTGACGCCGAACACAATCGCGAGTATCACCGCGATCGCCGACCCGGTCGCGGCGGCCACGAAGAACAACGTCAGAGCCACCACGCCCGCGAGCGCGCCGAACAGATACGGTGGCCGCCGGCCGAACCGATCGGACACCCACGCCCAGCCCGGGGTGCTGACCAATCCGAGGGCCGACGAAATCAGCACCGCGATCAAACCGACCCCGCTGCCCTTGCCGAACGAATCCTGAAGGTAAGTCAGCGAATACGTGGTCAGCAACACGAACAGCGCGATCTGCGATATTCGCAGCCCGGTGGTGATCAGCACATTGCGGGGCTGGCGGCGCAGCACCTCCAGCACCGGCAACGCCGAGAGCTCGTCGCGTTGTTTGAGACGGTCGAAAACCGCGGCGTCGGTCAGCCGCAGCCGGATGAACAACCCGACTCCCACCAGAATTGCGCTGAACAGGAACGGAATTCGCCAGCCGAACGCCAGGAAGGCGTCGGCGCCACAAGACTTGCGGGTCAGAAAGAAGACCGACGTCGCCAGCAACATCCCGGCGGGAGAACCGAGCTGGGTGAAGCTGCCGAACAGTCCGCGGCGCCCGGGCGGTGCATGTTCGACCGAAAGGACGGCGGCACCGCCCCACTCGGCCCCCACGGCAAGCCCCTGCAGCACGCGCAGCGCCGCCAACAGTGCCGGCGCGAGCACCCCCGCGGTCGCGTAGGTCGGCAGCAGCCCGATCGCGGTCGTGACGAGGCCCATCGTCAGCAGCGCGACAACCAGAACGGCCTTGCGCCCCAACCGGTCCCCGAAGTGGCCCGATACCACGGCGCCGATCGGCCGGGCCCCGAATCCTGCCGCGTAGGTGGCAAAGGAGGCCAATGTCCCGGCCGTCGACGAAACATGGGGAAAGAACAGCGGTTTGAACACGAGCGCCGATGCCGTCGCGTACAGATAGAAGTCGTACCACTCGATCGTGGTGCCGATCATGCTGCCCAGAGCGATGGTTCGCAGCTGCTTGTGCGCGCGGGGAGTAGCGGTCGGCTCAGTAATGATCACGTGATCGCAGATTAGCCGCGTTGTCGGCGCCGGCATACGGTTGCTATCGCCATGATGCGAACCGCCCTACCGCTGGCACGGCACCATGCGGTTGACTAGGGGCGTGACAAAGCCGTCGTGGACCGTCGATGTTGTGGTGGTCGGCGCCGGCTTTGCCGGCCTGACCGCGGCGCGAGAGCTGACGCGACAGGGCCACGACGTGCTGGTTTTCGAGGGCCGCGACCGCGTGGGCGGGCGTTCGTGCACCGGTAGCGTCGCCGGGTTGCCGGTGGATATGGGCGGCGCGTTCGTCGGCCCCGACCCAGGACGCCGTGCTGGCACTCGCGGCCGAACTACGGATCCCGACCGTGCCCACCTACAACACCGGCAAGAACGTCATCCACTGGCGCGGCTGGACCCGGTCCTACCACGGCACCATCCCGAAGCTCTCGCTGACCGGATTGCTCGACATCGGCCGGCTGCGTTGGCAATTCGCCAGAATCGCTCGCGACATTCCGGTGGACGCACCCTGGAATGCGCGCCGAGCCACCGAGCTTGACGGCCTGTCGTTCGGTCAGTGGTTGAGTTCGGTTCGTGCCACCACCTCGTCTCGCGACCTGATGGCGATCATGGCCCGGGTAACCTGGGGATGCGAACCCGATGACGTGTCGATGCTGCACGCGGTGCGCTACATCCGCGCCGCTGGAGGCCTGGACCGGATGCTCGACACCGAAGACGGTGCCCAGCAGGACCATTTCCCGGGTGGCACCCAGCAGATCGCCCTGGCGGCGGCCGACGAACTGGGCGCGCGCGTCGTGCTGAACGCCCCGGTCCGTCGCATCGAACGGCACGGTTCGGGCGTCACGGTCACCTCCGACGCCGGCACCGCCGACGCCGGCTTTGTCGTCGTCGCGATCCCACCGGCGCATCGCGGGGCCATCGAGTTCACTCCCCCGCTGCCGCCCGAATACCAGCAACTGGTCGAGCAATGGCCGCAGGGCCGGCTCAGCAAGGCTTTCGCGGCGTATTCGACGCCGTTCTGGCGGACCAAAGGGTTCTCGGGACAGGCGCTCTCCGACCGGGGCCCGGTGTTCATCACGTTCGACGTCAGCCCGGAGGCCGACGGGCCGGGCATCCTGTTGGGCTTTGTCGACGCCCGGGCGTTCGATTCCCTACCCTCCGACCAACGCCGCCGCGACGCACTGCGCTGCTTCGCGTCGCTGTTCGGCGACGAGGCGCTCAATCCCCTCGACTACACGGATCATCGTTGGGGCACCGAGGATTTCGCTCCAGGCGGCCCGACCGCGGCGGTACCGCCCGGGTCGTGGACGAGGTTCGGGCGGTGGCTCCGCGAACCGGTCGGGCCGATTCACTGGGCCGGCACCGAGACCGCCGACGAGTGGACCGGATTCTTCGACGGCGCCGTCCGGTCCGGCCTGCGAGCGGCCGCCGAGATCACCGCCCTGCTATGAGCTGATCTGCGCGATCGGCAGCGTCACCGATTCGGCCAGTAGCCGCAGCTGGCCGGTGACCACGCGGTGGTGCTCCAGCATCGAGCAGTGACCGCCGGGCAGCTCGACCAGGCCGACCACGTTGGGCGCGGTGCGGGCGATCTCGCGCGACGCGGCGATCGGCGTGAGCCGGTCGTCTTCGCTGCCGATGACCAGCGTCGGCACCGTCAACCCGGTCAGGTCCAGGTACCGCGAGCCCAGGGATTCGACGAGCATCCTCGTGCAACCCCCGCGCCGGCGGCGGGTGTCTGCGTGAACAAGTCGTGGATGAGTCTGGCGGCGCTCGGGTCGGCGTCCTTGCCGACCGCGAGCATCGCGATCAGGGAGCGCGTGGCGATCAGGGCCGGGCTCGGGATCGGGATCCCGCCGAACACGTTGATCAGGCCACGCGCGGCGAGCGAGCGCGCCGGCGACAGTTGGCCCGGCACCGAGAGCAGCTTGACCTGGCGCACCAGGTCGCCGGTGGTGGTGTTGATCAGGGCGACGGCATCGGCGCGGCGGTGGACTTTGTGGCGGTAGCGGGCCGACCACGCCGCGATCGTGATCCCGCCCATCGAGTGCCCGGCGATCACGGCGCGCTCGTGCGGCGCCAACGTCGCCTCCAACACGCAATCGAGGTCGGACGCAAGGTGTTTGAGGCTGTATCCGCAGCGCCGCGGGACGCCGCTTCGGCCGTGGGCCGCGGTGATCGAACGCGATCACCCGGTAATCGGTCGCCAGGGCGGTGATCTGGTAGGCCCACGCGCGGATCGCGCAGGTGATGCCGTGGGTCAGCACGATGGGATAGCCGCCCTCGGGCCCGAAGACCTCCGCATGCAGCGCAGTGCCGTCGACCGCTCGGACGGTCAGGGTGCGGCTCGGCGGTAAAACGTCGGGCAGCGGGTCAACCGCACGTTTCGTTCGCCGAGCACTCATCGCCAGCTCCCCCCGTCGAACACGGCCCCGTCGCCGCACTCTGGATACACCGATCTTATAACGGCACGGGCGTCCAACTATGCAATTTCGGCCAAACCCGCGCGCCCGAATCGCAGCACACAATTTGTGCCTAACGAGCAAACCCCGGCGCAGCGCCGGTTGCCGTGTGAGAGGCTAACTGTCATGTCCCCGATGTCCCGTCGGGCGGTGCTCACAGCAACGATGAGCACGGTCACTGGCGGGCTGCTGGCTGCCTGCGCACCTGGTCAACATTCGGCTCCCCCCGCCACCTCCTCCGCCGGAGATCAAACCGGACACTCAGTCCGTCCTGATCGTCGGCGCCGGCATGGCGGGCCTGGCCGCCGCGCGCAGCCTGGTCGACGCGGGATGGCCGGTCCGGCTGATCGAAGCCCGCAATCGCATCGGCGGCCGCGTCCATACCAACCGCGACTGGGGCGTGCCGATCGAGATGGCGCGTCGTGGATTCACGGCACCGCCAGCGATCCGATGATGGACCTGGCGCGCAAGGCGCACGCGGAGGTCATTCCGACCGACTACTACGGATGGGCGAAGCTCGCGGTGGATCACCGGCTGCCGCCGGTCGACTACGACGACGACCACTGGCGCAAGTTCGTCGAACGGGCCTGTGACCGCGTCAGCGGCGGCAGCCTCGCGGCCGCGATCGACGACGCGGCCCAACGCGCGGAGCTGTCCAGTTCGGACCGCACCCAGCTGGCGTTCTTCGTCGCCACCGAGATCGAGGACGAATACGCGGCCGGTGCAGACCAACTGTCCGCCACGACATTTGACACCGGCGACTACGCGGACGGCGATCAGTCCGTCATCACCAACGGCTACGACGCCCTGCCGAAGCTGCTGGCCGACGGGCTGCAGATCGTGCTCAACTCGCCGGTCACCGCAATCACCCGGCGAGACGACTCCGTCACCGTGCACGCCGGGAACCAATCCTTCGACGGGCCCGCCGTGATCGTCACGGTTCCCCTCGGGGTGCTCAAGGCCGGTTCGATCGCGTTCGACCCGCCGCTGCCCGACGGACATGCGCGTGCGGTGAATGCGCTGGGATTCGGCGTGCTGTCCAAGACTTTCTTCCGGTTCGACCGGCGAACGTGGAAGACGGACAACGCCTTCTACCTCTTCATGGGCACCGACCCCGGCGCGTGGGCACAGTGGTTCACCCTGTCGAGCAATGCCGGTCCGATCGTGGTGGCGTTCAATGCGGGCGAACGCGGCCGCGCGGTGGAGGCGTCGCCGGTCGCCGATGTGACGGCCCGGGCGCTGCCGATCGCCCGCCAGCTGTTCGGCGACGGCATCTCGCCGGTGGAGGTCCGGTCATCGAGCTGGAGCTCCGACCCGTACGCGCGCGGCAGCTACTCCTTCCACGCGCCCGGCTCCGGGATCGACGACCGCCGCCGCCTGCGGGAACCGATCAGCGATCGGCTGTATCTGGCCGGTGAGGCCGCCGACACCAAGAATCCGTCGACCGTGATCGGGGCCTTGGTCAGCGGCCGCTACGCCGCCGACCAGTTGATGCACCGGCTGAAGCCTTAGCGCGAAACAGCAAGGTGTTCAATAGTTTTCCAGCGCTTCGACATTTCGCCAACTCGGCCACGTCGTCTCCCAGACCCGGTGGATGCGTCCGTCGTGAAACGCGGCGATCAGCACGACCTCGATTCGGTTCGGCTCCTCGCCCGGTCGCGACGTGGTGATCCACACCCGGCCCGCGACTTTGTCTGCGGCCTCCACCCAGGCCTGTTCGTCGTACTCGATCGCGTAGCTGATCGAGGTGGTGTAGAGGTCCCGGTGGCTGTCCCGGAATTCGGCGAACGTCTGGGTCAATCCGTCGGACGACATCACGAAGTCGGGATGGTAGTAGCGCTCGATGAGCTCGGCATTTTTCGCGACGACCATCCGGTCGAACATCTCGCGGAGCAGCGCGACCGACACCCGGTGATCGTAGCCGCGCACAGGTCGTAATCATGGTTGCGGCTTTGCCGCGCGATTACTGAGGCGGCGATTGGGCATAGCTGATGCATGACTGCATCGCAGACACCCCAGCGCTCGAAGGGCGACACCATTGCGACAGTGATCCTGTTAGTGATCGCCGCGATCGCCGGTGTGCTTTCCATCAGCTATTCGTTCCTTTTCGCGATGGCCACCGATGCGTGCTCGGGCCACACTTGCGACACCTCGGCACTCGATTGGGCCTATGTGGTGACGTGGGGCGGCGTCGGGGTCGCGGCGATCGTCGGCGTCGGGGGAATCATCGTCGCGGCGGCACGCAAACGGGTCATGTGGATCTGGCCAACCATCGCGCTGATGCTGATCATCGTCGCGGTCGTGGTCGGTTCATTGCTGACCAACTCGGTCGTCCCGCAGCATTGATGCGGGCTAAAGCGTTGCGTCACAGCGAAATTCGACGCTACTTCTCCAGCGCTTGCGCACACGAGTTCAGGATCGCCAGAAAACTTCCCCGCAAGAGCCGGCGGCTAAGCGCCTCCAGCACTTTGCCTCCCGCCGCGGCCGGATGGGTGTAGTTGGTCAGCCAGTCGACGTGCGTCACATCGCCCGCGGCGGTGAACGTCAGGGTGCCGCCGTCGTGGTTGAACGGCGGGATCGCCTTGACGATCAAGTAGCTGTAGCTGTGCGGCCGGTCGTAGGCCGTGATCTCTTCCCGAAAGAAGGTGCCAACGCCGATCACCTCGCGCAGCGCCCCCACGCCCGGGCCCGACGTGCCTTTGGCCCAGTAGCCCTTGAGCGCCAACGGGGCGGCAGCCAGGTGGGCGGGATCGCTCAGCCAGTCGAAGACCTGGTCCACCGGTGCCGCGATCGTCCGTTCCAAGTGAATCTCGACCATCAGAACTCCCGCCTGGCAGTACCGGCAATGACCCCACGTCATGCTAGCCGCCGGTCGTGTCCGCGCGAGCTCGTGAGATCGCTGGCAACAACGAATCCCTTTGCCGTGGGACACGGAACCGCAATAGGTACTCGCCAGGAAACTCATAGAAAGTTTGCTATAGGACGCTTCTTTTGGTCACGATTTGGTCACGACATGCATGTTTTAACTGCAAGGGTCCGGTCGCGACGCGGACTGTCGCCGATCCGGCCGTTAGCTATGCGATCCGGATTTGCGTTGCCGGCGTTTATCTCAGCTACCTTGGAATTTGGGGAATCGGGCGCCCTCGCGAATCAACTCGCATCGATTCGAAGGACAACACCAATCATGAATTTCAGCAATATCGCCGCGCGTCGGCGAATCGCCGGCGTGGGCGCCGGCTTCCTGCTCGGGGGAATGGCCATCGGCATCGCCGGCGCACCGTCGGCGGCCGCCGCACCCGACTGTAGCCCCGCGGGCGTCAATGCCACGGTCTCCTCGGTGCAGGGTGCCGCGGAGCAGTACCTCGCCGCTCACCCGGGCGCCAACCAGGTGGTCAGTGCCGCGTACGGACAGCCACGCGGGGAGGCCGCCTCCAGCCTGCGCGGCTACTTCACCGCGCACCCGCAGGAGTACACCGACCTGCGCGGGATCCTCGCGCCGATCGGCGACACCGAGCGTCAGTGCAATGTGACGGCGCTGCCGGGGAATCTGGAATCGGCCTACCACGAGTTCATGGCCGGCTGATTCCGCCAGCAGACGACCCGCCACATCGCCGTGGCGGGTCGTTTTGCACGTGCCGTCGGCGGGTAATTCCCAGTCAACCAACGGGGCTGGAGGTGAAGATGAGGCTACGACGAAGCACGCTCAGCGGGCCGGGGATTGCGCGCAAACGCCGGGGTAAGGGCTTTGCGTATTACGGCCCCGACGGCGACCTGCTGGCCGACGATGCCACCGTGCAGCGAATCAAGGACTTGGTGATTCCGCCGGCCTGGAAAAAGGTCTGGATCTCGCCGCACCCGAATGGCCACATCCAGGCGGTGGGGACCGACGTGGCCGGGCGCCGCCAGTATCTGTACCACGTCGCCTGGCAGCAGGAGCGCGCCGAGGAGAAATTCGACCGCGTCCTGGAGCTGTCCACCCGATTGCCGGACTTCCGCACGCAGCTCGCCGCCGATCTCACGCGACGCGGCCTGACCCGGAAGCGGGTGCTGGCCTTGGCATTACGCCTACTTGATCGTGGCTACTTCCGTGCCGGCGGCGAACAGTACGCCGACGAGCATGAGTCGTACGGAATCGCCACCCTGCTGTGTGAACATGTGACGCTGCGCGGCGGCGCGGTCGCATTCGACTTCCCCGCCAAGAGCGGGGTACGACGCACCAAGGAAATCGAAGACGCCGAGGTGGTTCGCGCGGTGCGTGCATTGATGCGCCGTCCCGACCGCACGGAACGGTTGTTGTCCTGTCGCACCTCATCGGGCTGGGTGGACGTTCGCGCCGACGATCTCAATGTCCGGTTCAAGGAACTCGTCGGCGACGACTACACCGTGAAGGACCTACGGACCTGGCACGGCACGGTGCTGGCCGCCGCGGCGTTCGTCGACGCGGACCCCGCGGTATCGCAGCGGGTGGTCAAACGCGTTGAAGCGGCGGTCATGCGGGAGGTCGCAGAGGAACTGGGTAACACTCCCGCCGTGGCGCGCGGCTCCTACGTGGATCCGCGCGTTGTCACCGGTTACGAGCAGGGACTGACGATCGCGGCGGCCGCGCAGCGAGCCGACCGTGCCCGCCGCCCCGAGGCCGCCCAGGAAATTGTGGAGAAAGCTACCCGTATGCTGATCCGCCGGGTGGTCAAGGGCGGCAACGTATCCCAACTATCCGGCCTGGCCAAAACCGCCTGAGAAGCCGATCACTCGAGGTGTTCGGCGTTTCACGACCCCCAGGTTGGGCACCCTCGAAAAAAGGTGTCCAACACTGGAGGGTGATTACCGTGCCGAACCCGTCGCTCAAGAACGAGAAGCTCTACCGCGACCTGCGCAAGCAGGGCAACTCCGAGGAGAAGTCGGCGCGGATTTCCAACGCCGCCGCGGCGCAAGGCACGTCCGCGGTCGCCCGCAAAGGCGGCAAGGCCGGCTCTTATACCGACTGGACGGTTCCAGAACTGAAAAAGCGCGCCAAAGAGCTTGGCATATCCGGATATTCCGGCCTGACCAAAGACAAGCTCGTTTCCAAACTGCGCAATCACTGACTCGTATCGGCACTGCGCCGGTAAGGCCAAGCCGGTCGCGCAACCGTGGCCCGTCATTCGCCATCTGTTTAAGGGGCGATGAATTGGGCAATCGCCTGATATGTCAGCGTCAGCGTCCCGGGTGTACGACCGGGCCGTCATAGTTGTCCCCGCTCACAATGAGAACGAAGATCTGCCGGCGTGTTTGCGCGCCGTCCTCACCGCGGCGCTGTGTGCGCCGTTTCCGGTCTCGGTCGTGGTGGTGCTCGACGCCAGCAATGACGGCAGCGCGAAGCTGGCCGGCCAATATGGACCTGACGTGCATTTCGTCAGCGTCGATGCCCGCAACGTCGGTGCCGCGCGAGCGGTCGGCTTCGGGTACGGCCGGTCGCTGGGTAGCGACGACGAATGCTGGTACGCCACCACCGATGCCGACAGCCGGGTGGATCCCGGCTGGCTGATCCACCAGCTAGAGCTCGGGGTCGACATGGTGCTGGGTGTGGTCCGAGTTACCAACTGGCGCCAGCATTCCGCCGACGTTGCCGACCGCTACTCGCGAGCGTACGAGGCTGCCCCACCGCGTGGGGACGGGCAGCACGGACATATCCACGGTGCGAACATGGGATTCAGCGCCCGGGCGTATTGGCGGGTCGGCGGTTTTCGCGCGCTGGCTTCGGGCGAGGACGTCGACTTGGTCGAGCGCTTCGAGGCGGCCGGGTACCGCATTCATCGAGATACGGAATTATCAGTTGTTACTTCGGCGCGAACGCAGGCCCGGGCCCCGCACGGATTCGCACACCACCTCAAGCAGCTGAGGAGATCGGCAGCGGGTGATTTCGCGTGACAGCGGGACTAGTAAAGCACTGGAAGGAATCGGGACGCCTCGAGTTGTCGCTGCCCGCGTCGGGGCGCACCGGGGAACGCTGGCGACAATTGGCACTGCTGGCCGAGGAAGACATCGTGGCAGCGCGGATTGCCGAGGCGCATGTTGACGCCGTCGCGATACTCCACGAACTCGGCGGTAAACCCCCCGAAGCCGACCAGCTGTGGGGCGTGTGGGCGGCCGAATCCCCCGACGCGGTGTTGCGAGCCACCGATGTCGGCGGCGGCGCCTTTACGCTGAGTGGCACCAAGGTCTGGTGTTCGGGTGCCGGGTTCTGCACACATGCGCTGGTCACTGCCCGCCTGGACGACGGAAGCCGGAGCCTGTTCGCGGTGGCGCTGATCGATCCAGCCGTCAAACCGTTGCCGAGCACGTGGTGGAACGCCGGAATGGCAGGCAGCGACACGCGGTCCGTGCAATTCACCAACGCGCACGCCGTCGTAGTCGGCGATCCCGGTGACTATCTCAATCGGCCCGGGTTCTGGCACGGAGCCATCGGCGTGGCGGCTTGCTGGCTCGGCGGCGCACGCAGGGTTGCCGAGCCGCTATACCGATGTGCTGGAAGCGAATCCGCCGACGCCTACTCGCTCGCTCACCTCGGCGCCATCGACGCAGCGCTTTCTGCGGGCGACGCGATGCTGAACACGGCTGCGGCGCAAATCGATTCCGATCCGTTCGATCGCGCCGGTACTGCTCAACTGCTCGCCCGCCGGGTCCGGGCCATCGTCGAACATGCCGCCGACGAAGCCATCACGCGCACCGGCCGCGCGCTGGGACCGGGCCCCTTGTGCCAGGACGGCCGGCATGCGCAGCGGGTTGCCGATTTGACCATCTACATACGGCAAAGCCACGCCGAACGGGATCTGGCCGAGCTCGGGCGGTTGGCCGGGCGGCGGCGTTGCGAACGATGACGACCGTATCGACGAGCAACTGCGCCAGGTTTGCGGCTCGACCGCTCACCGGCGGCGGCACACCGGCGCCGATGTGGATGGCTTCCTTCGATCGAGCGCCACTGCCTGCATTGGATCTTTCGGGATGCCCGGGCCTGATCGTGGTCGCTGCGCACCCCGACGACGAAACCCTCGGCTTGGGCGCGACGATTGCGCATCTCGTCGCCGCCGGCATTCCGGTCCAGGTGGTGTCGGTCAGTGACGGCGGCGCGGCCCATCCGGGTGCGTCTTCGTCGGGCCAGATTCGTCTGGAAACGACACGACGTCATGAATTATGCAGAGCTGCACGAATTTTAGGGCTCCTGCCGCCACGCTCGCTAGGCCTGCCCGATGGCCGCCTTACCGAGCACGAGATTGCGATCACCGATGCGCTTGTCGATGTGCTCGAGTCTGCCAGCACGCCGCTGTGGTGCGCCGCGACGTGGCGAGGCGACGGGCATCCCGATCACGAGGTGGTCGGGCACGCGGCGGCCGCGGCATGTGGGC
Organism: Unio delphinus; assembly: GCA_029339505.1. Classification (NCBI taxonomy): domain Eukaryota; kingdom Metazoa; phylum Mollusca; class Bivalvia; order Unionida; family Unionidae; genus Unio; species Unio delphinus. The sequence goes on along the minus strand of JAQISU010000904.1, from coordinate 63,155 downwards.
GCACCGGGACCACGCTGCTGGAATATCCGATTTGGATGTGGCACTGGGCTACTCCCGCCGACGTGGCGGTACCGTGGGATCGTGCCCACTCGATACCAGTATCCGATTGGGCGCTGATTCGTAAACGCGATGCCGCACAATGCTTTCGCAGCCAGTTCGAGCCGAGCCACGGTTCACCACCCGTGCTGCCGCCGTTCGTGTTACCGCGGCTGGCCGCGGTGGGAGAGATCGTGTTCCGGTGAGCACGCGGCTGCCAGACGCCTACTTCGACCAGATGTACGCCGGGTCAGACGATCCGTGGCAGCTGGCGACGCGATGGTACGAGCAACGCAAATACGCCATCACCCTGGCTCTGCTGCCAAAGCGCCGATACCAGCACGCTTTCGAGCCAGGCTGTTCGATAGGTATCTTGACCGCGCAGTTGGCCCTGCGGTGTGATCGGGTCACCGCGGTGGATGTGGTTGAGGCGGCGGTGAGTGGCGCGGATGCGCGGCTGCGGCGTGCCGGGTGCCGCGAACGTGTGACGCTGGGCCGGTCATCTCTGGACGCGGTCTGGCCGCCCGGCCCCTTCGATCTGGTGATGCTCAGCGAGGTCTGCTATTACCTGGAAGCGGCGACACTTTCCGAACTGCTGCGCCGCGAATGCGCACGATTGCGGCCGGGGACGAATGTGGTTGCCGCACATTGGCGTCACGAGGTGCCCGACTATCCGCTCACCGGCGACCAGGCCCACGCGATCATCGCGCGGACGTCCGGGTTGTCATCGCTGGGTTGCTACCGGGACCGCGACGTCGTCATCGAGGTGTTCGACACCGGAGACGGACGGTCAGTGGCGGAACGCGAAGAGATACCCGGAGCGGGATAACGGAAGCGACTGCCCGGACCCTGGTCGTTCATCCGCCGCTGGACGGTTTGTCGTGCCTCGATACCGTGGCGAGCCGCTCCTGGACGCGTTCGATGTCGTCCAGCGAGGGCATCTCGTGCGTCACCCGACTGATCTCAACGCCGATGTCAGCGTTGTCGATCGGATGACGCTGACGAATCTTGAACCGGCGCACGATCGCGGTGATCTCGTCATCGGTGATCCGACGCGGTAACAGCGCCAAGAGTGGGACGTAGCTGAGCACGGGCCCCCAGGTGGGGTAGCCGGCCCGCAGAAACGCCACCACCCTCGATACCCGATGCCCCAGGCTCATCCCCTGCCTCACTTACCCCGCCCCGCAGTCATAGTCAGTAGTCCCTACCGGGTATAACCCGGTGTTGACATTTGAAACCTGAGCGCCGAAAAGAGCCGGTACAGCGCTATACCGGCTCTTTCGCGGTGGCGGAACGGGTCAACCCTTGCCAACGATGGCGTCACGGGCCCGGTCCAGCATGGCCGCGAACGGACCGGCCGCCAGATTGGCCACCTGCGATTCGACTCCCGCGTGCGGCCGGGTTGGCGCGACGGCTTCGGCGAGCTTGGCGGCGCGGCCCATGGTTTCGAGCTCGTGGTTGCTCAATTCCTGCCCCAGCCTGGCGAACTCGTCCCGCTCCTCCTGGTCGGCGTGGTCGAGGACGGCATCGCGCAGCTCCGCCAGCAGCTCGGCGAACTCCGTACTGTCGACGTCGAGCTTCTCCAGCTGCTGCAGCATCGTTTTGGCTTCGTGCTCTTCCTCGAGCCGCCGCCCCACTACCGCCTCGCCGTTGGCGATCTTCCGCTTGGCGCGCGGGTGCACGATTTCCTCTTCGACGGTTTCGTGAATTGCGAGCACCCGGCGCAGCTCTACGAAATTCCGTTCGCGCGTTTCACCAGACGCCGCAATTGTCGCTGCGAACAACGACTTGATTTGTCCGTGCTGCGTGGTGAGAAAGTCGACCACATCGGTGGGCGACGTGATGGCATGAGCCATGAGTCCTCCCTGTTAATCCGGTTATCAGCGCGCGGGCTGCTGTGCGCACTCCCAATCGGCTACCCGCGGACGCAGCCACCAAACGTGGTGGCAAGTCAGATCGTGGTGTCGACGTGTTCGCGTGCGGGCTCAATCAGCGCACCGGTTTTCACCAGGGCCGCGATCTCGTCGGCGGTCAGGCCGATCTCTTTGAGGATCTCTTCGTTGTGCTCGCCCTGACGCGCGGGCACCTGGGTGGTCAGGGTGCCGTCGTGACCGCTGAAGTGCCAGGGCGGCGCGGGGATGGTGATGCTGCCGCCGTGCCGGTCGGAGACTTCACGGGTGACGCCCCAGCCCTTGGCCCATTCGGTTTCGCTGAACTCGGCCATGTCGCGCAGTCGACCGGTGGCGATCTTGGCCTCGTCGAACTGCGCGTCGAGCGAGTCCAAGGAATCGAAGGTATAGATCCAGGTCTGCACGATCGCGTGCAACTCCTGCAGGTGCTGCCGGCGTAGCTCGGGCGTGCGGAACCGCGGGTCATCGGCGAGATCGGGCCGCCGCATCGCGTGCAGGTAGAACGGGAAGCTCATGCTCCCCACCAGGCTCATCGGCGAAACGAACTGGTGGCCTTCGGGACTGGTGAAAAATGCGCAGTCGGTGGCGCCCAGGATCGGCGTCTCCGCACCCAGTTCGACGTCCGAGAGGTCGTAGTGCACGCGCTCGTTGAGCGACGTGAGCACCGCCGCCATGGCCACGTCGACGTACTGTCCCTCTCCGGTGACCCGTCGGTGCTGCAGGGCGGCCAGCACCGCGATGACGGCGTGCAGACCGGCGTAGATGTCACCGTGCGACAGCGAGTCCGACCGGAGATCGTCGCCGTCAACGCCGAACTGCCGCAACGTGTTCTGGGTGAATCCGACCTCGGCCTGCACGGTCGGCGCGTAGGCCATCCTGGTTCGCCACGGCCCCGTCTGCCCGTATCCGCTGATGGAGGCGTAGACGACCGCCGGGTTGCGCGCCGCCACCGACTGATAGTCCAAGCCGAATGAGGCAAGGGCGCCGGGGCGGAAGTTCTCGACGATGATGTCGGCGGTATCGCACAGCTGCAGCACCGCGTCGCGGGCCTGCGGGACATTGAGGTCGACACTCAAGTTGCGCTTGCCGGCGTTCTGCTGGGCGTAGTACCCGCTGATCTCGTCGCGCCGCGGAAACGCGAAGCGACTGATATCCCCGCGGGGCGGTTCGATTTTGATCACCTCGGCGCCCAGGTCGAGCAGATGCTTGGTGCAGTGCGGACCGGCCAGTACCCGGGTGAAATCGATGACCCGGACACCTTCGAGTGGCAGCGTCATGGCTACCGCCCCTCGAAACGCGCGGCGCCGGGCCCTTCGGCGGCCAGGGATGCCAGCCCGATCTTCAAGTCCTCGGACTTCCAGATGCCGGACTGCAATTCGTGCATCGCCTCGTCGGTCGCCGATACCCCATGCCAGACGGCATGCGAGACAATCGCTTTGGTGGATGCGTGCGCGACGGTCGGCCCGTTGGCCAGCTCATGGGCAAGTGCACTGGTGACCGCGGCGAGTTGGTCGTCGGCGACGACGCGATTGATGACATTCCAGCGTTCCAAGGTGCGGGCGTCGTAGCGGCGAGCGAGTAGTGCCATCTCCTTGGCACGCGCCGCGCCGGCGCGCTCGGTGACGCGTTGAATGCCGCCCATCAACGGGTTCAGCCCGATCGACGCCTCGACGCTGCCGATCTTTGCCGACTCGCTGGCGACAATCAGATCGCAGGCCAGCGCCAGCTCCAGACCGCCGCCGAGGCATATGCCGTGCACGGCGGCGACGATCGGAATCGGTAGCGAATCGAATGCCCTGAGTAGTTCGACGACATCGAGACTGGGTGCCTCACCGCTCTGCGCGCTGTCGAACAGTGTCACGTCGGCACCGGCACAGAAATTGCGCAGGCTGCTGCGCAGCAGCACGGCACGGGCCTGCTGCTGCGCCGCCCACCGAATTCCGTCGAGCAACGCGTCGAACAACGCGGTCCCCAACAGGTTGTGCGGGGCGTGCTGCATGGTCAGCACGGCGACGTGGCCATCCATCTCGCGGGCCACCGGCAATGAATCACGGTCCGGGGCATGCGCCGGCGATATCGCGCCGGCCGGTTGATCCAGGGTCTGCTCGGTCACGGGTCCCCCATTGCTATGTCGTTCGTCATACTTATAACGAACTCAACGGTAGAACTTCACCCGGTAGGTAGTCAAGAACTATGTATGATGGGCGACATGCCAAAAAGAAGTGACAGCAAGGACCGGATGATCGTCGCGGCTCGCCGGCTGTTCCGTGAGCACGGCTACTTCGGGACCGCACTGTCCGACGTCGTCGCGGAGAGCTCGGCACCGCGGGGCTCGCTGTACTTCCACTTTCCCGGCGGCAAGGAGGAGCTCGCGACCGAGGTGGCGCTGATGCACTCCGCCGACGCCATCGCCCACATCAATCGGGCCGCGGGCACCACCGGCACCGCCGCCGAGTTGATCGCGGCGTTCCTCGGCCGCCCCCGCGACGAAATCATGGCCAGCGGCTATCGCGAAGGCTGCGCCGTCGCCCCCATCGTCATCGAGGCCGCCCCGGCTTCGGCGCAACTCACCGACACGGCCCGCCGCGGCTTCCAGGACCTGATCGCCACGTTGGCCGCCCGTCTCACCGAGAAGGGTGTTCCCGAAAGCCGGGCCGGGCACCTGGCCCTCAACGCCGTCACCGCCATGGAAGGTGCGCTCATTCTCAGCCGGGTGCTGCGCAGCCCCGAGCCATTCGATGCCGCGATCGCCGAACTCACCGCCAGCGCCGAGGCCGCAGCAGGGACGCCGGCCCGATGACAACGACAACGGCAGATCAATTGCGCACCAGCCTGATTGGCGCATGGACGCTGCAATCGTACGAGAGCAGCGCGCTGGACGGATCCGACGTGAGCTACCCGCTGGGCGTCGATGCCCGCGGCTTCATCATGTACACCCCGGACGGCTACATGTCGGCCCAGCTGATGCGTGCCGGCCGAACACCCTTCGACGGCGACGATCCGCACCATGCGCACGACAACGAGCTCGCCGCGGCGGCCGGTGGATATATGAGCTACGCCGGCCCGTTCTCGGTCGTCGAAGACGGCCTGATCGCTCATCATGTCGAAGTCAGCCTGCTGCCCAACTGGATCGGTGGAATCCAATTCCGCAAGGCCCACCTGCGGGACTCGTTCCTCGAACTCGGCCCGCCCGAACCGATCGTGCTCAATGGCGTGCCCCGCCAGGCCAAGCTGGTGTGGCGCCGCGTCTGAGCGCAGAACTACCGATGACATAGGTCCCGGTACTAAAGTTTGGGCAGGATCCCAGACGAAGGAGGCCGAGACGAACCCTCAGGATCCGTTCGGACACAATCCCTTTAGCCCGGAGTCCTTGACCTACGATCCGCTGGGTCGCGTCCCCTACGCTCCGCCGCCGGTCGAGCCGCCGGTATTCATGCCGCCGCCCCTGCCGCCGCACCGTCCGACCGTCAACACCTTCGCGACGTTGTCGCTGGTGTTCGCCTTCGTGTTCGCCCCTGTCGGAGCGATTCTCGGGCATCTCGGCCTCGCGCAGATCCGCCGCACCGGTGAGCTCGGACGCGACCGGGCACTCGTCGGGTTGTCCCTGTCGTATGCGTTCATCACGCTCACCGTCGTGGCGCTGGCCGGGTGGGCCACGCTGAACACTCTGGGAGCGGTTACTCGGTCCAATCAGGCCGCGCCGGCGACCACCGCCGCCCCCGTCACCACCAGCGAGTCACCGCCGCTGCCGACGGTCGCGCCCGACGACGTGACCAAGCTGCTGCCGAGGCTGGATGCCCTGAAAAGCCTTGCCAATGACCAGAACCTGGAGGCCGGCGAAACCTGGGACCGTCCCGGCAAAAGTGACAAGGCCGCGACGATCGATCGTCCGCAGTGCTGGGGAAGCATGACGCCCGGGGCGCCCGAGGCCTACAGCGCCGACGCCATCCTCCGGTATCGGGCGGAGGAATTCTCCGATACCCAGACCTTGCTGAAGTCGATGCAGATCATCCAGGCGGTCATCGGGTTTCGTGATCCGCCCACCGCCCAATCGCAAGTGACGAAGCTGATCGACGGATGGCGCGACTGCGGAGGAGCGCCCGTGACGCTGACCGGAAAGGGCGGGCCGTCGTACACGCTGACGCTCAGCCCTCCTGCCGATGCGGGCAACGGCATCACCACGATGGATCTGGCGCCCAAGGGCCTGAAGGTGCGGTTCGTTCGAGCGGCAGCGGCGAAAGCCAATGTCGTGGTCGACCTCTACGTCGTCAGCCTCGGCACGACCGATGCCAGCGGCCCGCGGCAAACGGCCGTCAGCATCGCCAACTACATCCTCAACAAGATCCCCAACTAGGGCGCCGAGACGGCCACCGCAGTACGGTGGGCCCATGAAATATCTCGAGGTCGACGGAGTGGGAAAAGTCAGCCGGATCGGCCTGGGCACTTGGCAGTTCGGCTCACGCGAGTGGGGTTACGGCGACGAGTACGCCGCCGGCCCCGCCCGTGACATCGTGCAACGATCCCTGGCAATGGGCGTGACGTTGTTCGATACCGCCGAGGTGTACGGGCTGGGCAAAAGCGAGCGGATTCTCGGCGAGGCGCTCGGCGACGTGCGCGCCGAGGTCGCGGTGGCCAGCAAGATCATGCCGGTCGCGCCGTTCCCCGCGGTGATCAAGCAGCGCGAGCGCGCCAGTGCGCGCCGGCTGCAGCTGGATCGCATCCCGCTCTACCAGATCCACCAGTCCAACCCGGTGGTCCCCGATTCGGTGATCATGCCGGGCATGCGTGACCTGCTCGACAGCGGTGACATCGGCGCGGCCGGCGTCTCGAACTACTCGCTGGAGCGCTGGCAAAAGGCCGATGCCGCGCTGGGCCGTCCGGTCATCAGCAATCAGGTCCATTTCTCGCTCGCCTTTCCGAAGGCGCTCAGGAAGCTGGTGCCGTTCGCCGAGAAGGAGAATCGCGTCGTGATCGCCTACAGCCCACTCGAGCAGGGGCTGCTCGGCGGAAAGTATGGCGTCGACAACCGCCCGGGCGGCGTCCGCGCGATCAACTCCCTGTTCGGTACCGAAAACCTGCGCCGCATCGAGCCGTTGCTGCAGTTGTTGCGCGACGTCGCGAAGGAAGTCGACGCCAAGCCGGCCCAGGTCGCGCTGGCCTGGCTGATCAGCTATCCGGGCGTGGTCGCGATTCCCGGCGCATCCAGCGTCGAGCAGCTCGAGTTCAACGTGGCGGCGGCCGACATCGAACTGCCCATCGCCTCCCGCGATGCGCTCACCGAGGCGGCGCTGGCATTCCAGCCGGTGTCACCGGTTCAGTTCGTCACCGAGCTGGTCCGGGAGCGGGTGCTCCGCCGTCACTGAGTGGGCGCGAGTGCCGGGGCACCGGCGGGGGCGCCGCGGGCGATGACGATCGGCATCGAGGTCGATGAGTTGGTGCTCAGGATCGTGTGCACCACCCCGATCAGGTCCTCGATCGGCATCAGCTTGCCGGGCATGCAGCGATCCGACACCCACACCGGGACGGCCCGCACGGCGAGGTCCATGTCCCAGCCGGCGTTCATCCCGGTCGCCGCTTCGCCTTCGCCACCGGCGCACTCCCCCACGATGAGGTTGGTGAAGCCAATATCGGGGTGCTCGGCGCGCCAGGCGTCGACCAGCCGTTCCAGGGCGGCCTTGCTGACGCCGTAGGCGCCCAGACCCTGCCAGGACGGCCCGTAGGGGCCCACGTCGGAGGACAGGTAGACCGCCTTGCCCGCGGACGCCGTCAGGTACGGCACTGCCGCGGCCGTCACCAGCGATGCGCCGATGACATTGGTGTCGAAGATCCGGCGCCACGTTTGCGCATCGGTGTCGACCAGGCGCACCAACGGGCTGATGGCGGGCGTGAACACGATGTTGTCGATGCCGCCGAGCGCCTCGGCGGCCTGGCCGATGGCCGATCGACACGAAGCCTCGTCGATGATGTCGCATTCGACGGCTACCGCGCCGGGGCCGGCCTCCTTCGCGGCGGTCTCAAGGCGCTCGCGTCGGCGCGCCAGCAGCGCGACCTGATCACCACGCTGGGCTAGCCCGATTCCTATGCAGCGCCCGAGCCCGCTCGATGCGCCGACAACCACTGTCCTTGACATATTTGCCCTCTCCTGTAACGAGCCCGCTGCAGGCACAGCGTATCGAGCAGGGCCACGGTGCGTGACTGAAGGGCGGATTTCAGGCCGGGTGCGGCGCCAAACACGATGCGCGCCTTTGGAAATGAATCACCACGACGCGCGACGCGACCGCCGCAGGGCCCGCTCCGCGGAAAAGCGGGTCACGGCGTGCCGGTCGCCCAATTTCTCCTGGTACATCGCCGTGTCCGCACGTGCGGTCACCGAGGAAACGGGCTCGCCGTGCACGGCGATGGTGGCACCGATGCTCAGGTTCGTGCGGATCGCGTTTCCGGCTACCTCGATCGGTTCGGAGGTATTGCGGCGAATCTTGTCGGCTATCTTGGTCACGTCGTCGATGCCGTGAACACCGGGCAGCAGGATGAGTATCTCGTCGCCACCCGTGCGCCCGACCGTGTCGCCGCCCCGGACGCTTTCGCCGATCCGCGCCGCCACGGTGGCCAGCACCACGTCGCCGACGCCGTGTCCCCAGGTGTCGTTGATGTCCTTGAAATGGTCGACGTCGCAGAACAGGATGCCGACGTACGTCCCCGCAGCTTGCGGCTGCTGAAGCTCGGACTCCAGGCGCGCCATCGTCTCGGCGCGATTCGCCAACCCGGTCAGAGTGTCGAAACGGGCCAACCGTTCGAGTTGCTGCTCCGCCGCGACCTGATCGTCGGCGAGTCGGAGCGCAGCGATCAAGCCATCGGTCTCGCCGTTGGCATCGACGTAGGGCTTCCCGTGGCCATCGGCCCAGCGGTACCCGGAGCCGACAGAGAGGACCCGGAACCTTTGAATCACCGATTCGCCCTCTTCGATCCGGCGCAGCGCAGCCGCGACGGTATCGGCGTCGTCGGGGTGGATCCGGCCGCTGAAGCCCGAGCCGAGCCACCGCTGGGGTGGGCCGCCCAAAGTGGCGACGATGGACGGCGAGACCCATACCGCCTCGCGGCCGTGCAGGTGGACGATGACGTCGACGGCGTTGTCGGCAAGAATCCGATACCGCGTCTCCGCGTCCGCGCGCAGCTTGCTGACCGACTCCTTCTCTATCAGCAATCGCTGCTCGCGCTGACTCAGGAAGAACGTGACGGCCCCGACGACGAGCGTGCCCACCACGATCGAGAGGGTCCATTCGGCGTGGTCGCCGCGGAGGCCGAGCGCCAGGAAACTCGCCCTGGACAACGCCACGACGACCGGAAAAGCGGCCAGGATGCCGATCAACCGGACCAGCGAGCGCCAGTCGGGCCGGCCTAGGAGCCAGGCCAGCGGGACCCGGTCGGGGCGCGCCAGCGACGCCGCGAGTAGGAGCAACAGCAGAGCCAATGCTGTCGAGATCGCCTGACCGGTCGACGCCGAAACGCCGACCAGCGTCACCGCATCAAACAAATAGGCCGCGACCGTGACGAGCGGGACGGCACCACCGACAATCACGCACACAGGCCAGAGCGCGCGAGCTCCGCGCTCGATTCGTAGCAGCGCGACGGTGACGGCCACGGGCAGCAACGACCCGGCCGTCTGCGGCGCCGGACGCCCGGGCCACGACGATTGCCGTACGCGCACCGCGTCGCCAAACCACAGCTGATCCAGGCCGAACGATCTGCCAGTGGCGTACTCCGCGAGCATGGTTACGACAAGGGCAACTACTGCGAAGGCCAACGCCCGCCCGGCCCGCACTCGTCCCCGCGACGGCTGCCCCAATTGCGCGAGGGTCGCCGCCCCCAATGCGCCCAGACATAGCGCGGTCCAGGGCGTCATCACCGGCCAGGCCGGTAAGACCCGCATCAGCAGCTCAATGCCGGTCGTCCAGCCCACCCACGCCGACAAGGCCACCGCCAGGACGACGATCACCGCCACCCGCGAATACCTGACTAGATGCGGGTTCGGCGCGGGCCGCTCCATCGGATGACCCTCCCTCTCCCCGGCTGGCGCCCGATTGCGCTTATCAGGCGCGACGACGCTCGGGCGGCATCAATATTCTGCGCAAAAAAGCGCGCTGATGTCACCAGATCGGCGAGAGGATCAATCGTCGGTCGTCAGACATTGTCGGCGGGAAGTGCTTGCAGCACGACGGCGGTGTGTGCGTCCACCGTCAACTTGCCTCCCCCGGGGACCTCGTCGGCGGGCGTCGTCTCGTCGGCGCCGGTGTACACCACCAGGCGCCACGATGCACCGAATTCCTTTGGCGGAAAGGTGAATTCGAGCGGCTCGTAGTGGGCGTTGAAACACAGCAGGAAGGAGTCGTCGAGCACCCGCTGACCGCGCGCATCGCGGTCGGGAATGCCGTGTCCGTTGAGGAATACCGCGACGGACTTGGCGAAACTGGCACCCCAGTCCTCGTCGGTCATCTCGTCCCCGTCGGTGGCGAACCAGGCGATGTCGGGCAGGCCGTCCTGACCGCGGCGACCTACCGGCTTGCCACTGAAGAATCGCCGCCTGCGGAACACCGGGTGTTTGGCGCGCAGCGCCGACACCGTGCGGGTGAATTCCAGCAGGTCGGCGTCGGCCTGCGCCCAATCAATCCAGGTGAGTTCGCTGTCCTGGCAGTAGCCGTTGTTGTTGCCGCCCTGCGTCCGACCGAGCTCGTCGCCGTGGCAAAACATCGGGACACCCTGGGAGAACAGCACCGTGGTCATGAAGTTGCGCTGCTGGCGGGCGCGCAATTCGTTGATACCGGCGTCCTCGGTCGGCCCTTCGGCGCCACAGTTCCACGAGCGGTTATGACTCTCGCCGTCGTTGTTGTCCTCGCCGTTGGCCTCGTTGTGTTTCTCGTTGTAGGAGACCAGGTCGCGCAGTGTGAACCCGTCGTGGGCGATCACGAAGTTGATCGACGCCACCGGCCGGCGCCCGGTGTGTTCGTAGAGGTCGGCCGATCCGGACAGCCGGTAGGCGAACTCGTCGAGGGTGGCAGGTTCGCCGCGCCAGAAATCGCGCACGGTGTCGCGGTATTTTCCGTTCCACTCCGTCCACTGCGGCGGGAAGTTGCCCACCTGGTAGCCGCCGGGTCCGACGTCCCACGGTTCGGCGATCAGCTTGACCTGGCTGACGGTCGGATCCTGTTGCACGAGTTCGAAAAAGGTCGAGAGTTTGTCGACGTCGTAGAACTCCCGCGCCAGCGTCGAGGCCAGGTCGAACCGGAAACCGTCGACGTGCATCTCGGTCACCCAGTAGCGCAGCGAGTCCATGATGAGTTGCAGCGCGTGCGGATGGCCGACGTTGAGGCTGTTTCCCGTGCCGGTGTAGTCCATGTAGTACTGCTTGTCGTCGTCGACCAGCCGGTAGTACGCGGGATTGTCGATACCCCGCATCGACAACGTGGGGCCAAGGTGGTTGCCCTCGGCGGTGTGGTTGTAGACGACGTCGAGGATCACCTCGATGTCGGCCTCGTGCAGGGCCCGCACCATTGCCTTGAACTCCTGCACCTGCCCGCCCGGGGAGGTGCCGCTGGAGTATTTGAAGTCCGGCGCGAAGAACCCAATTGTGTTGTAGCCCCAGTAATTCGAGAGTCCCCGCTCGACCAGGGTGGAGTCGTTGGCGAAGTGGTGCACGGGCATCAGCTCGATCGCGGTGATGCCCAGGCTCTTGAGGTGGTCGATGATCACCGGGTGCGCGACGGCCCCGTAGGTGCCGCGTATCTGCTCAGGGATATCGGGATGGGTCTGCGTCAGGCCCTTGACGTGCGCCTCGTAGATGACGCTGTCGGCATATTCGTGGGACGGCGGGCGATCGTTGCCCCAATCGAAGAACGGATTGATCACCACCGACTTGGGCATGCTGGTCGCGGAGTCGTCGTCGTTGCGGCTGTCGGGCTCGCCGAAGTTGTAGCTGAACAGCGACTGGTTCCAGTCGAAGGTGCCGTCGATGGCCTTCGAATACGGGTCCAGCAGCAGCTTGTTCGGGTTGCAGCGGAGTCCCTCGGCGGGCTCGTAGGGACCGTGGACGCGATAGCCGTAGCGCTGGCCGGGTTCGATGGCGGGTATGTAGCCGTGCCACACGTAGTAGTCGACCTCGGGCAGCGTGATTCGAGTCTCGGTGCCGTCGGCATCGAACAAGCACAGTTCGACGCGCTCGGCCGTCTCACTGAACAGCGCGAAGTTGGTGCCGGCGCCGTCGTAGGTGGCCCCCAGCGGGTACGCCTTGCCCGGCCACAGCTCACCGGTGGGCGTGGGAAACGACGCGTCCGCTCTGGTCATGGCGCACTTGATACCCTGCCGATGCGGCGCCCAAACTGTGAGCTTGCCCCGGCGAAACCTGGACGCCCGAAAGATGCTCGCGGACAATGGTTTTGCGAACTCCCGAGGCGAGATCGACGGGATCGATCAGGTCGCGGGCCCATCCCCCGGCTCGCTTCTCGATCTCTCGGCCTTCGCGGCGTGGCGCAACGTGCGATTCGTGGAGCGCAGATCCGTGTTCGCCGCCGACAGTTCCGCGTTGTCGTCTTCGAGGTTGAGGATGCGCGCAATGCCGGCCAGGTTGACCCCGGCGTCAACCAGCGCGCTGATCCGCCGCAGCCGGGCCAGGTCGTCGGCACTGTAGCGCCGGGTTCCACCATCGCTTCGCGACGGCGTGAGCAGGCCGTGCTGCTCGTAGAGGCGCAGCGACTGCACGGCGACGCCGGAGAGTTCGGCGGCGACGGAGATGCCGTACACGCCATGGTCGCGCGCGGGCACCCCGCTCCCGTCCCGGAGGTCGGCCATCGAACACCTCCTCGCCTGCCCACGCAGAAAACCTGTTTATCACACTTGCGCTGAAGTAGCGATGATGTTATATAAAACCTATGCCTAATGGCATAGGTAATTGCAGACCCCTGACGGCAGATTGGAGTGAACGATGGCTGCAATGCTGATGCGTACCGACCCCTTTCGTGAGCTGGACCGTTTCGCCCAGCAGGTGCTTGGTACGGCCGCTCGTCCCGCGGTGATGCCGATGGACGCCTGGCGCGAGGGCGACGAATTCGTGGTCGAATTCGACCTGCCCGGCATCGACGCCGACTCACTGGACATCGACATCGAACGCAATGTCGTGACAGTGCGGGCGGACCGTCCGGCCGTCGACCCCAACCGGGAGATGCTGGCCACCGAGCGGCCACGCGGAGTGTTCAGCCGACAGCTGGTGCTCGGCGAAAACCTCGACACCGACCGGATCGAGGCTTCCTACACCGAAGGTGTACTGCGCCTTCGTATTCCGGTGGCCGAAAGGGCCAAGCCGCGCAAGATCAGCGTCGGCCGCGGTGAGGCAAAACAGGCCATCGACGACCGCGCCGCAACGCGTGAGGTCGTCAACGCCTAGTCGGTTGGCGAGCGGGGGCGGCGGCCACGGTGCACGCACTCACGAGTCGCCGCCCACCGCTGTCAACGAACCAGCGCCGACCGCGCGTGGCGGCGGCCGGTCGTGTCCGGCGATCTGAACCCGAGGAGACGAAGTCCGCGATGAATTGCGACCTCAACGGCCGATCGGCCGACGTCGAACAAGCCCTGCACGGCGGTGCGCCGCAGCGGGCGGGCTGGTTCCGGTTCTACTTTGCCGACCAGCGCTGGGAGTGGTCCGAACAGGTACAGCGCCTGCACGGATACGAGCCCGGCAGCGTTACCCCGACCACCGAACTGGTGCTGTCACACAAACATCCCGACGACCGTGGGCAGGTCGCGGCGACCATCGATCAGATCCTCGACACCCACCAGGCGTTCAGCACCCGCCACCGGATCATCGACACCCGCGGACAGGTCCATCACGTCGTGGTCGTCGGCGACCAACTCCGCGACGACCGGGGTGCGGTGGTCGGCACACACGGGTTTTACGTCGACGTCTCCCCGCCCCGCGACCAGGAGCGCGAAGACCTCGTCACGGCCAAGCTGGCCGAGATCGCGGAGCAGCGCGCCGCCATCGAGCAAGCCAAGGGAATGTTGATGCTCATCTACGGCATCGGCGACGACGCGGCCTTCGACCTGCTCAGGTGGCTATCGCAGGAAGCTAACGTCAAGCTGCGGCTGCTGGCCGAAAAAATATGCGAGGAATTCCGGCACTTCGGCCCGGGCTTCGCCTCGCAATCCGGCTTCGACCACCTACTGCTGACCGCGCATCAGCGAATCGGTGCTCGAGAATACTGAGAACGTCGGCGCTTAAGCTGAATTACTTTTTGCTCGGAATGACGATCACGACGATCAGCGTAAGAATCGAGAAGAACAGCCCGAGAATCCCCCATCCCAGCGGATTGCGGCCTTTCATCGCGGCAATGAGTCCGCAGACGATCGCCGCGATCACACTCCCGATGAAGACGAAGATTCCCTTAATCCCACGCAGAATGAACCCTGCCGCAATGGGATCCGAACTAGCCAGAATGACCGAGTGCAACATGTCAAGCCCTTTCTTTGCGAGAAGCTGGTACCGAATACCCTCGCAAAGTCCGGCCAAACAAATTGCGCTTGCCTCACGGCAGAACCGTAAAAGCGGCTCAGAGCTCACCGGAGAAATCGGCGGTGATCCAGCGGTCGGGCCGGACAGTGAAGAGCACGCTTTCCTGCCCCGCGAGGCTGCTGACGAATGCGCGCCCGGCCTCTTCGCCCAGGTAGCGGATCGCGATCTCTTCGCGCACGTCGAGCGGGGTCGGCGTGGTGGTCTCGACCACGGTGCCCTCGACCACCACATACTGGTAGGGCGGTTCTTCACGCTGGACGACCAGCGTCACCACTCCGGCCCGCTCGATCAGCTTGGCCTTGCGCGACGACGAACCGGTGTTGACCCGGATGTTTCCGCCGGGCTCGTAGTCATACCAAATCGGGACGCTGGCCGGCGGACGGCCGTCATCGGCCGCGACGGACAACACACCGACGTGTAGGGCGGCGAGGAACTCTTCGCGCTGAGGCACGTTGAAAGCAGTCATGGCCCGGTGAACGCGGCGGCGGCGGCCGACTATTCCCGCTAGTTCGTGATGAACAGCGCGGGAATCTTCACCACCAGCTCGTAGAGGCCATAGGCGAATGGCACTCCCACCCACAGCCAACTGGCCAGACCGAGCAGCTTGAGGCGTGGCGACGTCGTCTCGACCGTTTGCTCGCTCACTGCCCCGCCTCTCCGGAGATCATGCACGCCGGCTTTCGCGTATCCATCCCCGCCACAACGAAGCTGGGCGGGGATGGCGTACGAATCAGCTCGTTGCAGACCACGCCGATCAGCAACAGGATCACCATGATCGTGAACGACCACCGATAGCGCTCGGGGCCCACCACATGGGCCGCAATGCGATTGTCGGCAATCGCGTTGACGATCACCGGTCCGAGCACACCCGCGGTCGACCATGCGGTCAGCAACCTGCCGTGGATCGCCCCGACTTCGAGGTAGCCGAACAGGTCGCGCAGATAGGCCGGCACCGTCGCAAACCCCGCGCCGTAGAACGACAACAGCAGTATGCACACCACCAGGAACAGCGGCTTGCTCGCGTTTTGTGCGACGATCAACACGGCGTAGAGCATCGCCCCGACACCGAGATAAAGCCGGTACATGTTCTTGCGCCCGACCGTATCCGAGGCCGTGGACCAGAGCAGCCGTCCCAACGAGTTCGCCAGCGACAGCATCGCGACGAATCCCGCCGCGGCCGCCGTCAACGCAGCGGGAGAAGCCGCATGAGGAAAGTAATCCCGGTAGATGGGTGCCGCCCGTTCCAGAATGCCGATTCCCGCGGTGACGTTGAAGCACAACACAATCCAGAGCAACCAGAACTGGGGTGTCTTGATCGCCTCATTAGCGGTGCGATCGGGCCCCGCGGCATGCGGCATCTTCGACGAGGCGACCCTGACGATGGGTGGTTCCCATTCGTGCGGTGGCACGCGGACCAAAAGCACGCCCGCCGACATCAAGACGGCGTACATCACTCCCATCACCAGGAACGTCGCCGCCAGCCCGTGCCGGTCGGTGCCGAACCATCTCATCAACTGCGACGACCACGGGGAGGCGATCAGCGCACCGCCGCCAAATCCCATGATGGCGAAGCCGGTCGCCATGCCCGGCTTGTCGGGAAACCATTTCATCAGGGTGGAAACCGGTGAGATGTAACCGATTCCGAGACCGATCCCGCCGAGGACGCCATAGCCGAGGATGATCAGCCACATCTGGCCGATCTCGGCCGCCGCCGCGGCGACGAGCAAGCCGCCGCAAAAGCAGGTGGCCGCCACGGCCATCGCCCACCGGGGGCCTCGTCTTTCGACCACCGTGCCGAAGACGGCGGCCGACACGCCCAGCATGACGATGCCCAAGGTGAACGGCATTGCACTCAAAAGTCCTGATGATCCGAGTGTTTCATGTAATGGCAGCTTGAAAACGCTCCAGGAATATACGCTGCCGATCGCCAGATGTATCGAGAGCGCGGCGGGCGGAACGAGCCACCTACTCCATCCTGGGCCGGCAACGATTCGATCGCGCGACAGTACTCCAGCAGACTCCATTGTCCTCTTCTCACAGCGGGCTCCCCACGCATCAGAACGTTCGGCAGTTTCCTGTCAGTGACCAATTGGTAAGCAAGACAGAAACATCCGACAGCGTCGGGATGATGTTTGGTGGAGCTAGACTGCCGACCCTTCTCGGCGAGTCCACCCGATGTTAGCGACCTGGGTCACACGATGAAGTCGATGAGCTGTGATGAAAACGGTTGTGGTCAAGGCGACTAACGGGTTGCCCGCCCGATCATGAGCGGATGGACGATGCGTGGCATGCCGCGCCACACGGCGTCCTCGGCCGCGACGGCAAATCCGCAGGCGCGCATCAACTCCCCCGTCGGACGGTTGCAGCAGCACCCGCCGGCGAAAGCACGCCACGGTCGGAACAGGTAGTCCTGCCATGCCGCAAGCAACCGCGAATTCGCCCGTACGTGTTCGACGAACAGCAACTGTCCGCCGGGGCGCAACACGCGAGCGATCTCGCGTAACGCGCGTTCCGGATCCTCGACAGTGCACAGGACGAGCGTCGAGACGACGGTGTCGACGGACTCATCGGTCAACGGTAAACACTCCGCGGGCGCATTGACGATCCGCGCTGGACGGGCATACCGCTGCAAGCGACGGGCGAGCTTGCGGCGCATGGCCGGCTCCGGCTCCATCAGCACCAGGTCGTCGATGCCGTCGGGGTAGTGCGCGATGTTCAGTCCGGTCCCCGCCCCGATCTCGACGACGCGCCCCCGCGCGCCACTCACCACCGTGCGCCGCCGGCGGCGCATGCCTGCCAGCTCGCCGAGCCACACGAACGGGTCGTACACCAATGCCATGATCCGCAGCCAAGCCGCGGACGGCGGGCGCACTGCTTGTTCTGGTTCGGTCGCGGTCTGAGTCATGGGCGCAAACGTAGCTGCGGCCGCGGGGCGCGCGCATCGCCCAACGGGGCCATCTTTCGCCGATGGCCCGTTTCGGCTAGGTCACGTTTCGGCTAGGTCAGAGGAGTCCGAGGCGCGCGGCCTCGGCAACGGCGGCCGTGCGCGAGGTTCGCCCGAGCTTGCGGCGGATGTTCGCGACGTGGCGGTGCACCGTGTGCGGGCTCAGCACCAGATGCTCGGCAATCTCGCGATCGTTCAGTCCGCGCGCGAGGCAGCCGAGGATCTCGCGTTCACGAGCCGAGAGCAGAACCGGCTCCGGCTCATTCGAATGCTGCGGCGACGAGGGTTCCGGCGGCCCCAGCGCCTCGCGGCATGCGCGCGCAACGGAATCCACGTCGCCGTGCCACGGGAAGTGGGCGCTCCCGGGCAGCGAGATCAGCGCGGCGCCGGGAATCGCGGCCGCGACCTCACGCCCGAGGCGATGCGGTACGGCGCGGTCGTCGCGACGATGCACGACCAGCGTTTCCGCGCTGACCTTGGGCAGGTACTCCCGCACGTCGAGGCGATAGACCAGACGCAACAACGCGGCGGCGGCCTCGGCCGTCGCTGCCTCGCGCTGCAAGCGCGCAAACCGTTCGTGCTCCGCGGCTTCCGCCCCACCAAGGAACATGTTGCTGAGCAGGCGGGAGCCGAGTCCCCAATGCGCGCGGACCGCCGCGACGATCGCGTCGCCCACTTCCGGGGCGGTAATCGCCGAGCCGTCGGCATACGACCCGTATAACACCAGCCGCTCGACGCGCTCGGGATACGTTGCGGCAAAGGCGATCGCGGTGCAGCTTCCGCAGGATCCGCCCAACAGCGATACACGTTCGTACCCGAGCTCGTCGACAAGGGCGCGCAGCATCGCCACTTCGCCGTCCAGGGTCAGGTCCGAATCTCGCACCGTGCGGTCTGACATGCCGACACCGAGCCGGTCGTAGCGGATCACCGTGTATCCGTCGGCGACGCTTTCCCAGAATCGCCGGAAGCCGGCACTCTCCCAGTCGAGTTCGAGATGGCTCACCCACCACGCCGGAGCGACCAGCGGCGGACCGTCCCCGCGTATGTCGAACGCCACGCGGCGGTCGCCAACGCGGAGGAAGCGGATCTCGGACTTTGCCAGCATCGCAACACCCCCGCGCTAGCGGTCGGCTTCCAGCGTTTGTCGGGTGCGGCGCTGCTCGAGCGTGGATCGCAGCACTCCCCGAACCAAACTGGCGAGATTCGACTCGGCCGGCTGGTCTTCGCTCGTCGCGACGATCAGGGCATCAAGTGTGAGGGGGACCCCCGACGGCAGGCTGGTGCGCACCAGCCGGTCGACGATGTCGATCGCCTCGCCGAGCGGCGGGGACGGCTCGGCGAGCTTGAGCGCGGCGCGCCACGGCGATCCCGGCCGCGCATCCGCCACCAGATCGGGCACCCGCTCGGGTGCGTACGCGAGTACTTCCGCGACGGCCTGGGCCCAGCCGGTGAGCACGGTCAGCTCCTCGACTTCGAGCGCGGGCGGCAGCGGTGGGTCGGCCTGCACTGGCGGTGCTGCCGATGGCGTTGCGGCGGCACGGATTTGGTGCACGGCGACGTCGAAGTAGTGAATCGAGTTGTCGATCGGCTCACGGCTGTCCGCGGTGCGTCGCAGTGAGCGATCCCCGCAGATCGTCAACAGGACGCCGTGGGCGCCGTCCTCCAGCGAAACTTCGCGGATCCCCTGCACGGGGTCCTTCCACAAGCCGACCACCGAAGACGGCGGCTGCCCCTGTGGCCGGCATCGCTGCACCATGCCGTACGCGGACAGCGTCGCCACTGCCGAGCCAGGGTCGTCCGCCAGGACGCTGGCATACCTTGCGGCCCAACGTGATTCCAGTTGTGGTCCGTCGAGCAGCGGCGTGAAAACAAGCGTCGGGCCGACCGACCGGACGACCTCGGCAACATCGTCGTGCTGAGCGAGATCCTCACACACCATGCAGACCAGGGTCAGCTCTTCGCCGAGTTCCACGAACTGCACCATCCGGCGAGCGACGTCCATCGCCTCCCACCACAGAATGTGCGGATGCAGGGCACCACCCAGGTGATACTGGTAGATCTGAGATTCGTTGAGCGACCATCGATGGTGCTTGTTCTGGCGGACATGAAACCACCGCTGACGGACTGAACCCGTTGCAGCGCGCCGCTTTTCAAGTACCGGGCTGACACCGATGTGTACCCAGTTGCCCGGCAGTCGCCCGGGTTCCGGCGCCGGCTGGCGCACCCCGGTCATCAGCATGGTTACCCCGTGGTGATCCAGCACCGCCTCGAGATCGTCGATATCACCCTCGTCGACCGCACTCTCCGGGAACACCACCACGTCGACACCGCCGACCTCGTCTCGGGCCCCCAGCAGCGTGCGGTCCAGCAGGTCCAGGTCGAGTCCTTCGGCCGGCGCGAACTCGAAGTAGCCGAACGGCTCAGTGGTCAGCTTGCGGACCGAGCCCGGTACCGGATGAAAGTCCGACTCACGCAACCGCAGCGGCCAGGGCAGCAGCAGCACGTTGGCGTACTCGGCCTGCGGATCGGTGCCGCGGTGCCGGGCGGGAATCTTGGACCAGTGCACTTCGGCACCGGGGCGATGCACACACGCGTAGCGCGCGAACGAGCCCAGCGCGGTGCCGTTGGGCGAGGTCTGCACCTTCGGCAGCACCCGGACCAGCTGCGGGTGGACTCGAGCCAGCGATCCTGTCCTGGCCAACAGTTCGCGGCCCCGAGCCCGGTATCCAGACCCCTGCGCGCCGCATCGTCCCAGCGGGACGCCCAGCCCCGCGCACGCCTCGTCGGCGACCGTATGAAGTGTCAGTAGGGCCTCGCACATTCGCCAGTTGCGCCCTTCGGCCAGCTATTCGAGAGGCAGCTCGGCACACTCGCGGAAGACGCCCCACTCCTCACAGAGCAGACCCGGGATGGCGCCGCGGTGATTCTCCACCCAGCCGCTCCAGGCCTGGCCCGCATCCTCAACTGCCGCAGCCCAGTTCGCGAAGCGTTGCGGCGGCCACGTCGCCTCGCCGGGTGGGGAGAACACGAACCGATAAACCTGCGTCTGGTTCAGGATGACGTCGGTGAGCGCGAACAAATCCGGAGGCCAGTCAAGGACTTCGTCGCTGATCGGGCGTCCGCTCAAGGACAGCCACGCCGACGCCACCGTCGGCTCTTCCCAGCCCGGGTGGGGCGAGTCGACGTCCGACGCGGTCCTTGTCATCGGCACTCCGTGACTTGCTGGGTCATGGCGGGGTTCGGTGTATCCGCCGCTGAGCGTAACCGAAAAACCGCGCTGCGCTGCAGTGATCGGTCGCAAACTTCGGGCTAGAGCAGTCCGAGCAGTTGCAGGTCGGTGACGTATTTGACGATGATCGGCGCCGACACATGCGGGATGTCGTTGTCGGGCCCGATTTTGGCCTCCCGCACCGCGGCCCGGAATCTGTCGGTCGACGCCGACGCCCCGCGGATCGGGGTTGCGGGCCGCACGTATTGGGGGCCGGCCGACTGCAGTAACTGCAGCACGCTGCCCTGCCGCTGCCGCTCGGGCAGGCCACGCAGGCCGGCCTCGAACCGCCGCAACCATTCGTCGAAATCGTGGACGCGCTCAACGGGATAACCGGCTTCGATCAGCCAGTCCACATACTCGTCGAGCCCGATGCCGTCGTCGTGCGGGTTCATCACGTGATACGTCTTGAACCCGGCGACGGTTTGGGCGCCCAGCGTGGCGATCGCGTCGGCCACGAATCCGACCGGCAGCCCGTCGTAGTGTGCCCGCTGCCGGTTGCCGTTGGCGTCGC
The DNA here is from genome assembly GCA_029339505.1 of Unio delphinus. Classification (NCBI taxonomy): domain Eukaryota; kingdom Metazoa; phylum Mollusca; class Bivalvia; order Unionida; family Unionidae; genus Unio; species Unio delphinus. Next base: position 41,927 of record JAQISU010000904.1, on the reverse strand, counting down.
GCTGGTAGAACGATCCGGGCGCGACGCCGGTGGCCACCACGCTCAGCACCATTCGCGTGACCAAGTCCGAGACGTTGAGCTGGCCCCGGTAATTGGTGTCGGCCAGGATCATGCCGCTGCGGAACACCAACACCGGCAGCCCGAACTGCTGATGTGCTTCCCGCAGCAACACCTCACCGGCCCACTTGCTGTTGGCGTAACCGATGACGGAACTGCCGGCGTTGACCCGGGTCGGGTTGATGGCCCGAATGTCGGCGTCCTCGGTGAATACCGAGCGCTCGATCGGGTCGCCGACGTTGGCCGTCGACACATAGGTGTACGGCTTGAGTTTCGTGGTCAGCGCCAACCGGATCAGCTCGGCGGTACCGCCGACGTTGGGCCCGAACAGTTCACTGTAGGGCAGCACGCCGTTGACCAAGGCGGCCGAATCGACAATCAGATCAACGGTTTCGGCCAGCTCCCACCAGGTTTGCCTGTCCAGGCCCAGGTCGACTTGGGCCTTGTCGGCGGCGACAACCCGCAGATGACCGGCCGCCAGTTCCCGAAAGTGCGCCAGCAGCCGCGGATCGCCGCTGTCGAAGATCTTCTCCAGACGACGCCGCGCATCCTCATCGGACTTGCCGCGCACCAGGCAGATCAGCGTGCCGTCGACCAGTTCCAACTGCTCGAGCCATCGCAGCACCAGGTAGCGCCCGAGGAAACCGGTCGCCCCGGTCAACAGCACCGTGCGCACCTGCGCACTCGGGCCTGGCAACGCGCCGGCCGCCGAAAGCGTTGCGGCGTCAAGGAATTTGTCCAGGGTCAGGTCGACGGCGTGGATCTCGGCCGCATCGGTACCGTGCACGGCCACAAACCGCGGATCGACGACGTGACGGTCCATCTGTTGGCTCAAGGCGCTGACCGACGGCGCGTCGAACAGGACGCGCACGGTGAGCTGGGTGTCGAGGGCCGTGTTGATCGCGGCGATCAGGCGCATCGCCGAGATGCTGTCTCCGCCAAGGTCGAAGAAGGAATCGTCGACCCCGACCCGCTCGAGGCCCAGGGTTTGGGCGTAGATGCCGGCCAGGGTTTCCTCGACCGCGTTACTCGGGGCGCGGTACTCGGTGTGGTGGTACTGCGGTACCGGCAACGCCCGGGTGTCGAGTTTCCCGTTGACCGTCAACGGCCATGCGTCGAGGACCACGATGGCGGCCGGAACCATGTAGGCCGGCAATCGCGTAGCCAACCGGGCACGTGCATCGGCGACATCGACCGCTCCGGTCACGTAGCCGACCAGTCGTTTGGCGCCGGGATTGTCTTCGCGAACGACCACGACCGCGGCCTCGACGCCATCCAAATCGGTGAGCGCTGAGCGGATTTCACCGAGCTCGATGCGATACCCGCGGATCTTGACCTGCTCGTCGGCGCGCCCCAAATATTGCAGCTGCCCGTCGGCACTCCATCGCACCAGATCCCCGGTCCGATACATGCGTTGTCCTGGCGCTCGCGCGCCGGCGAACGGGCAGGCCACAAACCGTGACGCCGTCAACCCGCCCCGGCCCAGATATCCGGCGCCCAGACCAAGCCCGGCCACATACAACTCGCCCACCACGCCCGGCGCCACCGGGCGCAACCAGCCGTCCAGCACGAACAACGCCGCCCCGGGCACCGGCGCACCGATCGGCGGTGTCCCCGACCCGGCGGTCAACGGCCTGCTGACCGTCACACACAGCGTGGTCTCGGTTGGCCCGTAGGCGTTGGTCATCACCCGCCCCGGCGCCCACCGATCCACCAACTCGGCCGAGCACGCCTCCGCGGCCACCACCAAGGCGGCCGACTCCAAACCCTGCAGCGTCAGCGCTGACACCGCCGAAGGAGTCTGGTGCAACACGGTGACTCGCTCGTCAATCAGCAAGGCCTGGAATTCATCTGGGACAGCGGCGACCGACTCGGGCACGATCAACAGCCGGGACCCGTGCAGCAACGCGCCCCAGATCTCTTCCACCGACGCGTCGAATGCATACGAATACCACTGCGACCACACCTGTCCCGGCCCCGACGGCAGGCCGACGTGCAACGACCCCAACAACTGAGTCACGTTGTGATGACTGGTCGCAACACCCTTGGGCACACCCGTGGTTCCCGACGTGTAGACGATGTGGGCGATGTCCGCGGGCGCCGGGGCCGGTAATGGGGTGCACGGCTGGGCTCGTAGCGCGGGATCCTCGACATCGACGACGGGCACGCCGTAGCCGTGGAACCGCTCGGCCAGTTGCGCGGTGGCGACCGCCGCGACCGGTGTGGCGTCGCCGAGCATGAACTCTATCCGCGCATCGGGCACCACCGGGTCCATCGGCAGGTAGGCCGCCCCCGACTTCAGGACCGCCAGAATCGCCACGATCGCCTCGGCGGACCGTGGGAACAGCACCGCCACACATTTACCAGGACCCGCACCGTGTTCAATCAGCCAGTGCGCCAACCGATTAGATGCCTCGTCGAGCTCTCGATACGTCATCGAGCGGCCCGCGCAGCTGATCGCGACCGCCTCGGGCGTCCGAACCACCTGAGCGGCAAACAATCCCGGGATCGACGTCCCCACCACCGGTTGGTCCAGCACCGCCCGATTGCCCATCACATCGAGCAGATCCCGCTCGGCCTCGTCGAGCAGATCCAGCGACGACAGCCGCCGAGACGGGTCGCCCACCATCGCGGTCAACACCCGCCGCAATCTATCGATCAGTGCCCCAACGCTTTCGGCGTCGAACAGATCGGCGTCGTATTCGACGCGCAATCCCATTTCGACGCCCGGCGCGGCTTGCAGGGTCAGTGGATAGTGGGTGGATTCGTTGCTGCTGAACTGCGTGATGGCCAGCTCGCCGAGCCCCGCGGATGTGGTGGTGTCGATCGGGTAGTTCTCGTAGACGAATAAGGTGTCGAACAGCTGGTCGTGACCGGCGATGCGATGGATATCGGACAGCGCCACGTGCTGATGTTCCAGCGTGTGGTTGTGGGCGCTGTGCAGTTGGCCGAGCAGCTCGGCGGTGGTGGTCGACGCCGTGACGCGGGCACGCACCGGTACCGTGTTGATCAGCAGTCCCACAATCGATTCCGAGCCGGCCACATCCGTGGGACGGCCCGAGACCGTCGCGCCGAAGGCCACATCGTGCTGGCCGGTCAGCCACATCAGCAGCTGCGCCCAGCCGGCCTGCAAGACGGTGTTCACGGTGGTGTGATGGGCGCGGGCGAGTTGGGCCAACGCCTGCGTGGTCTGCTTCGACAGGCTGAACGACGCCTGGCCGCGCCGCCCCTGTGCGTGCCGCGCGCCGACCAACGTGGGCGTGTCGAAGCCGGATAGCACCTCGCGCCAGGCCGCCTCGGCCGCGTCGGTGTCCCGATCGGCCAGCCAGCAGACAAACCTGCGGAACGGCACCGTCGCGGGCAGCCGTTGCCCCGCATAGCTGGTGAAGATCTCCTGCAGCACGATCGGCAACGACCAGCCGTCGAGCACGATGTGATGGTTGGTGAGCACGAACCGGTATTGGTCCGGTGCGGTTCGGATCAACGCCGCCCGAAAGACCGGCGGATTGGCCAGGTCACACACCGCGGCGCGTTCGTCGGCGCACAACCGCCGCACCTGTCCCTCGATGTCCACGCCGCCATTCAGGTCGACGTATTGCCATGCGGGGGCGGGGTCGGCGGGGATGAGTTGGACCGGCGGGTCGAACTGTGGGCAGAAGCGCGCCGCCAGGTTGGGGTGTCGGGCGACGACGGTGTGCACCGCCTCGCACAGCCGGACCTGGTCCAGCGGCCCGGACATGCTGATGTCCAGCTGCGGCGCGTAGGGATCGACACCGCTGCTCTGCGCGAGGGTGGCGTGAAAAAACAGCCCCTGCTGCAGCGCGGTCAGCGGCAACACGTCGGCAATGCGGTGGCGCTGCTCGAGTTCGCCGATCTGCTGCTGGGTAAGGCGGGCGGGCAGGATGTCGGTCGGGGTCAATCCGCCCCCGCCGCGGCGCACATGTGCGCAGATGCCCGTCAATGCCTCGAACCATAACTGGCCCAACCGATTTACCTGAGCATGCGTCAGGGAGCTGGGCGCCCACGTCCAGTTGGCGTGCAGGTGCGGGCCGGCTTCGCTGTCGAGGGTGCCGGCATCCAGCGTCAGCGCGTGGCTCATCGGCATCGGCACCGCCGTCGCCGCCGCGGTGACCGCCAACGCATCGACGTCGGGTCGCCACAGATCCTCGGTCAGGTCGGCGAGACCACCCAGGCGTCCAAGGTAATTGAACGCGATCACGGGGTCCGGCCCGCTGAGGTCCACCTCGTCGTTGAGGTAGCGCAACAACCCGTAGGTCACGCCCTCGGGTAGGGCGCGCAACTGTTCTTTGGCGTCCTTGATCACCGCGCCGAGCGCGCCCTCGCCGGCGACTACCTGGGCCCAGTCCAACCCACCGACGTTTAACGCCGCCGGGTACTTGGCGGTGAACCAGCCCACCGTCCGCGACACGTCGACCCGGGCGTCCGTCAACTCGTGGCGCCCATGGCTTTCCACATCGATGCCGATCGGCGTGCCGCCCGTACCGAGAAACTCCGCGCACGCCAGCCCGAAGGCAATCACCAGAATATCTTGCACGCCAGCGTGAAACGCCCCGGGCACCTCGCCGAGCAGCATGCGGGTCATCTCGGGATCCAGCGAGAGCGACAACTTCCCCGCGTTGGCGTAGGTGTCCACATCGGGCCGCACCGCCGGTAACACCGGCGGGGTCGCGGCGGCCCTCCGCCACGCCTCGGCGTGTTCCGCGATGTCGGGGCGGCGCGCGTAGTCGCTGAGCAGCGACGACCACCGGGCAAACGACGTGCCGCCGGACGGCAACGCCACCGGCTGCCCGCTGCGGTGCAGCGCCCAGGCAATATTCATGTCTTCCAACAGGATTCGCCACGATACGCCGTCCACGGCGAGGTGGTGCACGATCAATGCCAGCTGGGCGGTCGAGGTCGTCCACAGCGCGCTGACCATCACCCCGGCGGCCGGATTGAGCCGCGACCGCGCCTCGACCAGTGCCGCGTCGGACAGCACGTCCACGATGTGCAGGCAGTCTTGCGCGCGCACCGAGCCCGGCTCGGGCACCTGCAGCGACCAATTCCCCGCGCCGTCGTCGTCGACGTAGAGGCGCAGCATCGCATGCCGGTCCAGCAGGGCCTGCAGCACGACGCTGACGTCGGCATCGGTTGCGCCGGTGGGGGCTTGGATGATCATCGTCTGGTTGAACTGGTCGACCGGGCCGTCCACGCCGTGCAGCCAGCGCATGATCGGGGTCGAGACGACGGGTCCGACGCCCTCGTCGATCACGTCGTCATCACCGGTGGCGATCGTGGCGACGCGGGCCAAACCGGCCACGGTTTGCTCGACGAATATGTCCCGCGGGCGGCACAGCACTCCTGCGGCCCTGGCCCGGGCCACGATCCGCATCGACAGGATGCTGTCGCCGCCGAGGTCGAAGAACGAGTCGTCGATGCCGACGCGGTCCAGGCCGAGGACTTCGGCGTAGATGGCGACGAGTATTTCCTCGACGGCGTTGGACGGGGCGCGGTACTCCGCGTCCCGGTACTCCGGCGCCGGCAGCGCGCGGGCGTCGAGTTTGCCGTTGACCGTCAACGGCAGTGCGGCCACCACGACGACCGCGGCCGGCACCATGTAGGCGGGCAACCGCTCGGCCAGCCGGGCACGCGCACCGTCGACTTCGACCAGGCCCGGAACCGCCTCGGTGACGTAGCCCACCAGCCGCTTGTCGCCGGGACGGTCCTCGCGAACCACCACGACCGCGGCTTCGACTCCGTCCAAACCGCTTAGCACTGCCTGGATTTCGCCGAGCTCGATGCGATACCCACGGACCTTGACCTGCTCGTCGGCCCGTCCGACATAGCGCAGCTGTCCGTCGGGACCCCAGCACACCAGATCCCCGGTCCGATACATGCGTCGTCCCGGCGCTCCCGCGCCGCCGAACGGGCAGGCCACGAACCGCGATGCCGTCAACCCCGCCCGGCGCAGATAGCCCAGCCCGACGCCGAGGCCGGCCACATACAACTCACCGACCACCCCGGGTGGCACCGGTCGCAACCGCGCGTCGAGCACGAACAACGCCGCGCCCGGGATCGGCACCCCGATGGGCACGACGCCGGCCCCCGCGCGCAGCGGCACACTGACCGTCACGCACAGCGTGGTCTCGGTCGGCCCGTAGGCGTTGGTCATCACCCGCCCCGGCGCCCACCGATCCACCAACTCCAGGGCACACGGCTCGGCCGCCACCACCAGCGCCGCGGCCTCCAGGCCTTGGGGCGAAAGCGCCGACACCGCGGAAGGCGTCTGATGCAACACGGTGACCCGCTCGTCAATCAGCAAGGCCTGGAACTCATCCGGGACGGCGGCGACCGACTCGGGCACGATCAACAGCCGGGACCCGTGTAGCAATGCGCCCCAGATCTCTTCCACGGAAGCGTCGAACGCGTACGAGTACCACTGCGACCAGACTTCTCCCGGCCCCGACGGCAGGCCCATATGCAATGGGCCCAACAGCTGAGTCACGTTGTGGTGCGTGGTCGCTACCCCTTTGGGCACACCCGTGGTTCCCGACGTGTACACGATGTGGGCGACGTCGTCGGCGGCCGGCAGCGGTAACACGGTGCACGGCTGGGCTTTCAACCCAGGGTCCTCGACATCGATCACCACCAACCGGTGACCCTCGAAGCGCCCGGCCAGCGCGGCGGTGCTGATCGCCGCGATCGGCGCGGCATCGGCGAGCATGAATTCGATGCGCGAATCGGGCACCGCGGAATCGATCGGTAGGTAGGCCGCCCCCGACTTCAAGACGGCCAGGATCGCCACGATCGCTTCCGCCGAGCGGGTAAACAACACCGCCACACATTCACCCGGACCCGCGCCGCATTCGACCAGTAAGTGCGCCAACCGATTAGATGCCTCGTCGAGCTCTCGATACGTCAACGAGCGGCCCGCACAGCTGATCGCGACCGCCTCGGGCGTCCGAACCACCTGAGCGGCAAACAATTCCGGAATCGATGCGCCGGCCACCGGCCGGTCAAGCACCGCCCGATTGCCCAGCAAGTCCAAGTGCGCCCGTTCGTCGCCGGCAAGCAACGGCACCTCGCCCACCACCACGGACGGATCAGCCACCAGGAGACGGTCGAAGAGCGATTCCAAACGGCCGATGTGCCCAGCGATTTCGTCGTCGGCGTAGCGGTCCGGGTTCCACGCGAAGTGGACCCGCGGCGCGCCGTCGCCCCACTGCGGATAGATGTTGACCGCGATGTCCTGGATCGGGAAGTTGCTCAAGATGTTGCAGATGCCTTCGGACGGACCGAAATACAGCGGGGCCGCGAAGTCGAGCACATTGATCGTCGGGCCGAACTCGAGGTTCGTGTCCAGCTGGTTTCCGATGATGTCCGGAAAGCGCCGGAACTGTTGATGCCGCAGTGCGCCGACGACGGCCTTGCCCACCCGGTCGGTGAGTGCACCGATGGTGTCCCCGTCGGGCACATCGATGACCAGTGGCACCATGTTCGACACCATGCCCGCGCAGTTTTTCAGCGCCGCGGTGGTGCGTGCCGAGACCGGCAGCGAAAGCGAGATAGTCTGTTGTCCAGTCGTTTTCGCAATAAAGGCGGCCATTGCAGCGACAACCCGTGCGACGTCGAACTGGTGATTCGGAGACATCAGTTCGCGGACCACCGGGTGACGCGGCGCCACGGACCGTTGCCGTCCCGACAGGTCGGTGACCTCCGGGGAGCCGCGCAGCACGCCCTGCCAGTACTCGGCATCGGCGTGACTGCGTGACGATTGCCGGTATTTCTCATCCGCGGCACGGATTAGGGCGAACTCCGAGAAATCCACCTCGCCGGTATGGGCGGCCGCTCCCGAGTAGATCTCCGCGACGTGCCGCATGAAACTGTATGCGCCGTAGCCGTCGAACAAGATGTGGTGCACACGCAGGTAGAAGTAGCACAGCTCGTCGGTGATGCGCAGCAGCACGAAATTGGTGAGTCGGTCGCGAACCACATCGACCGGCCGGTGGTAGTCGTCATCCATCCAGCCGCGGGCAGCGCCCAGTGCGTCGGACTCGGCACGCAGATCGACACAGTGCAGCGCCTGCGGAACCGCATGGTCGAGCATGAAGACCGGTTCGCCATCCTCGACGGCGAGCCGCGCACATGGTGTGCCGAACCGGGTGGCCGCCGATTCGCAGGCGGTCATTAGCTTTTCGGCATCGACATGGTGGTCGATCTCGATGTAACCGGCGAAATTGTAGGGGACTTCGGGTCGCAGTTCTTGGGCAACCCATATCGAACGCTGCGCGGGGGTCAACGCCCCCAGCGCGTCCTGTTGCGTACCGTAATTGAGCATCTACGACAAACCGAAACAATCAGCCGCGCAAGAGTTTTTGGTCGACATCCGCACTAGGGGCGGCTATCCAGGTAGCCCCCGCGCCGAAAGTACTTCTCCCCGGAACATTCGACTCCGTCCGACGAACGGACACGCGTGATCAGCAGGCCGCGATTACCGCCCCGATGCACGTCGGGCCCGCACGCCACCACGCCGCCTTCTTCCTGCACCATCACCCGGCCCGCCGTGCCGCCATACCGGGCCTCGGAAACACGCGCTTCCAGAACTTCGATCCGCTCCCCGCGGTAGAAGCTGAAGGCACGCGGATACGGGTCGGACAGGGCGCGCACGAACCGCTCGAGATCCTCTGCCGGCCAACTCCAGTCGATCAAACTGTCGCGCTCCGAACGCTTGTGGAAGTACGTCTGTTCCGCCTTGTTCTGCGGTCGAATGACCTCGGTGCCAGACTCCAGCGCGGTCAACGCCTCTTCCAGCGCCCCGGGAATCAAACCCATGCCCCGCATTACCAATTCGGTGCCGGTATCGGTCGGGCCGATCGGCAACGAACGCTGCACCAGAATGTCCCCGGTGTCCAGGCCGTCGTCCATCCGGTGCACGGTCAGCCCGAACTCCTTCTCGCCGCTGATCAACGCCCACAGCACCGGCGAAAACCCGGTGAGTTTCGGCAGCAGCGAATCGTGAAAGTTCAAGGTGCCGTGCGGTGGAAGGTCGTACAGCTCCGCCGGCATCCGGTGGTACCAGCTGTTGACGACGATGACGTCGGGCTCGAAGTGGCTGACCAGATCGATGGTCTCGGCATCAACCTGCTCGGCGAAATGCACTGGGATGCCGTGGTCTTGGGCGAGTTGGTCGACCGGCGCGGACCAGATCGCCTTATAGGATTCGTCGCTGGCCGGATGGGTCACGGCGAGCACGACTTCGTGCTCGAGATCGATCAACGCCTGAAGCGTTTTGTAGCCCCACGTCTGGAATCCGAAAAACACAATGCGCATGTCGCCCAAACCCACTCACTGTTCGCCCCTGCCATGACGGCACTCCCCAGTGAACCGTCCATAAGCACCGAAGCTTACCTTAGGCTTGCCTAACGTAGCGAACTGGCTGCTGAGGCGTGAACGGGGAGGATCAGTCCTCGGGCGTCTGCCCCGCGGGCTTCTGCAATACGGGCTTCTTCGGCAGAAAGGCCGCCGGGATGATCGTGCACGCGGCCAGTGCGACGGCCACCACAAACACCATCGTGTACGCGTGGGCCAGCTGCGCCGCGCCCATGTCGTCATGGCGGTTGAGCTGATTGGTCAGCAGGACGGCCATCAATGCGGCGCCGATCGCGCCACCCAGCTGATCGTTGATACCCAGCAGTGTCGTGGCGCGGGCGATCTGATGCGGCGCCAACGACTGCACGCACCCCGCGGACAGCGGCGTCGCGGCGCAGCCGATTCCCAGGCCCGCGATCAGCAGGCCGACGAGCAATGTCGGTGCATAGTCGGCTTGCCGGGCGACCCCGACGGTAAAGACGCCCAGGCCCGCCGCCATCAGCGGAAAGCCGACCAGCACCATCTTGCCGGGCCCGAATTTGTCCATGACCGCCCCGGCCAGCGGGGTGGTCACGACGACACCGACGCCCATCGCGATCAGGTGCAGGCCCGACTGCATCGGCGTCTGATGCAGCGCGACCTGGAAATAGCTGGGGACGAGCAGTAGGACGCCGACGTAGGTGGCGGCGAAGAACAGCAGCGCCACGTTGGCCAGCGTGACCACGCGGTTGCCGAACAGCCGTAGATCGATGAGCGGGTGATCGGTGCGACGCCAGGCGTGAACGACGAATACAACGATCAGTGTCAGGCCCACTAATACCGGTATCAGCACATGGGGATCGGCGGGGCTGCGATGCTCGGGAATGGACGACACTCCCGCCAGCAATGCCGCGACGCCGGGTGACAGCAGCAGCACGCCGATCACGTCGAGTGCTTCCGATGGCGCCGGACGATCCTTTGGAAACATGATCGCCGCCAGCGCCAGCGTGCTCAGCCCGATCGGCAGGTTGATCAGGAAGATCCATTTCCAGCCGTAGGTGCCGATCAACCACCCGCCGAGGATCGGTCCGCCAATGGGGCCGAGCAGGAAGGGAACTGCTCCCACCGCAACCAGGCGGCCGAGTCGCTTGGGGCCGGCCTCACGGGTCACGATCACAAAACTCAGCGGCGACAGGATGCCGCCACCTATCCCCTGCAGCACCCGGAAAGCGATGAGCCACAATATATTTGGCGCGATCACGCACAGCAGCGACGCGATCGTGAATATCGTGACCGCGCCCATGAAAAGTCGCTTGGTGCCGAACCGGTCGACCGCCCAACCGGTTACCGGGACCACGGCCGCGAACGCGAGCAGGTAGCCGGCGATCGTCCACGAGACGACGGCCGGAGTGGACCCGAATTCGGCGACAAAGGTGCGCTGGGCGACGGCGACCGCGGTCGCGTCCAAAAAGCCCATCAGGGCGGCCAGTCCGCAGACCGCACCGATCCGGAGCAGCCGGGCGTCCAGCTTGTCGGGGTGGTCGGCCTCACCCACGCCCGATTGCCCGAGGGTTGCCGAAGACGCGTCGTTCATAGCGTTGCCGAGCATATCGACGGCAACCGGGTGCGTTTCGCCGACGTTGCGTCGGCCGCCGGGTCTAACCCTCGGCCTTGTCGGAATCCTCGGACTGGTCGGAGTCATCGGCGTCGTCGGAGTCATCGGACTCGTCGGACTTATCAGAGTCGTCGAGCTTGTCGGCGAACTTCGTCAGCAGCCCCGCCAGTTCACGGGCCTCCTCGGCGGCCAGCGAATCTTCGAACACTTGGTCTTCGTCGTCGGAGATGCGCTCTAGGCAAACCGCGTTGCTCTTGATACTGACGTCCCACCTGCTCCCCTCTTGATCAGCCATGTGATCCCGCCTTCCCGATTAGCAATCTGTTTTCGAACCTGACGCCCCGCGCGCTACTGGATCGTTTACCCACTTCCGCCCCGGCGGAACGGTGGTAATTTCCCGGGCGCTGACACTGCCTGGCCGCCAGAATCACGTTGCGTTAGCGTCATCGGCGTGACCCTCAAAAACATCGCCCTCACCACTCTCGACGGCAAGCCGACCACGCTGGCCGAATTGTCGGACGGCGCAACGCTGGTCGTGAACGTCGCCTCCAAGTGCGGACTGACTCCGCAGTACACGGCACTGGAGAAATTGGCCAAAGACTACGGCGACCGCGGCCTGACGGTCGTTGGCGTCCCGTGCAACCAGTTCATGGGCCAGGAACCGGGTACGGCCGACGAGATCCAGGAGTTCTGCTCGACGACCTACGGGGTGACGTTCCCGCTACTGGAGAAGACCGACGTCAACGGCGATGACCGTCACCCGCTGTACGCCGAGCTGACCCAGACCGCCGATTCCGACGGCGCGGCGGGAGACATTCAGTGGAACTTCGAGAAGTTCCTGCTCTCCGCCGACGGTCAGGTGGTCAACCGATTCCGGCCCCGCACCGAGCCCGACGCCCCCGAGGTCATCACCGCCATCGAGGCCGCGCTGCCGCGTTAAGCCCCAAGTCCTTCGCGGTAGGCGGTCGGGGACACCCCGTAGGCCGCCTTGAAGATCCGGGAAAAATGCGCCGAATTGTGCAGCCCATGACGCGCCGCGATCGAACTGACGCACTCTCCCCGCAGCCGGACATCCTGGAAGTCTCGTCGGCAGTGTTCCAACCGCCTCGACCGGATCCATCCGGCCACGGCCAATCCTTCTGCCGCGAAAAGCTTTTGGAGATAACGCGGTGAGATATGCAATGCGGCGGCGACCGTCGAAGTGTCGAGGTCCGGCTCGGCGAGGTGCGCCGCGATGAAGGTTTTCGCGCTGGCTAACAAGCCGGCGCGCAACGGAATTCGACCGAACTGCGTGTTGTCGATGGCGACGGCACTGATCAGATCGAGTATCGCGTCTTCCATCATCGGCGTCGTGGACAGCCTGCCGGCCAGTAGCCCTGGTTGAAGCGCAACGAGAAACTGCGAAACAAGCGCCCCGATGCCCTGATCCCCCGGAACGCGTTGTGCGGACGCCTTCGTCAGTTCGTCAGAAGAGATCCTCAACGAGCTGCGGGGAAACATCAGCACCAACATGTCGAAGGGGCTCGCGTAATGCATTGCGTACGGTGCGCTCGTGTCATACACGGCGAAATCACCGGGGCTCAGCATCGCTTCGCGGCCGTTCTGAACAATGAGGCCGCTGCCCCGCAGCTGCACCACGACCTTCACGTTGCCCAGGTCGCCGCGCCGGATGTTGGCGGGGGTGCGCCGGATATCGAGGGGGGTGCTGGACAGCTGACCGATGTTGATCGCCCCGACCGTGGCGATTTTCAATTCGCCGGCGACGTCGTACTCGGTTGCCGTGGGCACGAGGTCGACCGGCACAAACCTGGCAGCCATATCCTCGCGCCACCGTTCGCAACGCACACCGCTGATGGCCCGCCGCGTACGCGGGGACGGCTGCCTCCCCGCCGCAATCGGCGACGCGCAAGTCGTCGTGCGCTGTGGCTGCTCGGTCAAATCCGTTCCGGTTTCCCTTCCACCGAAGTCCGTGGCGGGATAAGCCGCGCTGTCGATCCGCGCACGAACGTCGACAGCGATTATATCGGCTCTGTGCTCAGCGAATTGGGCGACGAAGCAATGGCCCTGGCCACGGGCAGCGCCGGCTATGCCAGCAACCCTGCCTTCGAAACGCCCGGTCATCACACCCCCTCTCGCCGCGTGCGAACAGTCAACGCCACTATGGGCTCGGGCAGACCGATAAGGCTTGTGTTTCCGCGCCCACGAATTGCGTTGTTGCGCACACGGCATCCACGACGCGCCCACGCATCCGCTGTGCGCACACGCGCTATCGCGAGTTGTCTCGCCTTCGGAAGCATTGGGTTCTCGCCAACAAAGGAGCTCCCGTGACCACGCACAGCACTACGACGGCCCCTAGCCCCGCCGTTCAGGAATGGCTCGACAATCATCAGCCTCGCCTGATGATCAACAACGAGTTCGTCGAGGCCAAGTCCGGCAAGACATTTGAGTCGATCAATCCCGCGACCGAGCAAGTCGTCGCACTCGCCGCGGAAGCCGACAGGGCCGACGTCGATGCCGCGGTGAGGGCCGCACGTACCGCAGTCGAAGAAGGACCCTGGTCCCGGATGAGCGGGCACGGCCGCGCGAAAGTCCTTCGCAATCTTGCCGATCTGATGGATCAGCACAAAGAACAGATCGCCCAGCTCGAGACGATCGACAACGGCGCCCCGATCTCGAGTGCTCGCGTACTGATTTCGATGGCCATCGAAGCGTTTCACTTCTTCGCCGGCGCCGCCACCAATCTCAGCGGCCACACCGTCGCGTCCGGGTCGGACCGGTTCAACTACACGCTGCGCGAACCGGTCGGGGTGGTTGGTTCGATCATTCCGTGGAACGGGCCGATGCTGGCGGCAAGCTGGAAGCTCGGGCCGGCGCTGGCCGCCGGCAACACCGTCTTGCTCAAGCCGGCAGAGCAGACGCCGCTGACCGCCATGCGTCTTGCGGAGCTGGCCGTCGAGGCGGGCGTCCCGCCGGGCGTCATCAATGTCCTCACCGGGTTCGGGCCGGGCGCGGGATCGTCCATCGCCGAGCACCCGGGGATCGACAAGGTGTCGTTCACCGGCTCGACCGAGGTCGGCAGGAAGATCCTCGACGCCTCGAACCGCAACCTCAAGCGGGTGACGCTCGAGCTCGGCGGCAAGTCGCCGAACATCGTCTTCCCCGACGCCGACCTCTCCCATGCGGTGCCGGCCTCGGTTCTGGGGTTCACCTTCGTCTCCGGCCAGGTGTGTGTGGCGGGCACCCGGTTGTTCGTGCAGCGCGATTTCAAGGACGAGTTCGTCGCGCGGCTGGCCGAGCACACGGCGTCGATCAGGGTCGGCGATCCGATGGACGAGACAACGACGATGGGACCGGTGTCGTCCCACGAGCAGTTCGATCGCGTCCGGACCTACTTGGCGGTCGGCAAGGACGAAGGTGCGACGGCCCGCGCGGGCGGCTCGGTGATGGGCGGCACCGGATATTTTGTCGAACCGACGGTTTTCGACGGCGTCACGAATTCGATGCGCATCGCGCGTGAGGAGATCTTCGGTCCGGTGGTGTCGATCATCGCCTTCGACGATGAGGACGACGCGGTCTTCCAAAGCAACGACACGCAATACGGCCTGGGCGCGGCGGTGTGGACACGAGACGTCGGCCGCGCCCACAAGATCGCTCGGCGAATCAAGGCCGGCACGGTGTGGGTCAACACCAGCATGGCGTTCGACCCCATGATGCCGTTCGGCGGCTACAAGCAGTCCGGGTACGGCCGCGAGCTCGGGCTGGACTGGTATCAGGACTACACCCAGGAAAAAGCGGTATTCGTCCAGCTGTAGCAGCGGCGTAATCGACTGGCCCAGTGGCAAGCTACTGGGTCAGTCGCTTGCACGCGACAGGATGTTGTCGCGCAGTTGGCGCTTGAGTACCTTACCGACGCCCGAAAGCGGCAGCTGCTCAACAACTTCGATGCTGCGGGGCACCTTGTAGCCGGCGAGCTGAGCCCTGACGTGCTTCTGCAATTCGGCCGGGTCGACCTCCGCGTTGGTAACGGGCACCACGACGGCATGCACCGTTTCACCCCATTGATCGCTGGGCAACCCGATCACGGCCGAGGTGGCAACCGACGGGTGACTGCCCAGGGCGTTTTCGACTTCGGCGCCGTACACGTTCTCGCCACCGGTGATGATCATGTCCTTGACGCGATCGACGACATATAGAAAGCCGTCGGCATCGAGGCACCCCGCGTCGCCGGTGCGATACCAGCCATCGACGAGGACAGCGGCGGTTTCTTCGGGTCGATCCCAGTAGCCGCTCGTGACATGGTCGCCGCGGACACAGATTTCGCCGACGGCTCCCGTCGGCGCCGCGCTCCCGGATTCGTCGATGACCTTGACCTGGGAATGCGGCGCCACGCGACCCGCCGAGGTCAGACGACGGCCGTGGTGATCCTCATGCCACAGCAGACTCACCACGGGCGCGGCCTCGGTCATGCCGTAGACCTGGGTGAACCGGACTCCGGGCAACAACCGCATGGCGCGCGTGAGTAGCACTTCCGGGATCGGTGAACCGCCGTAGACGATGTTGCGCAGCGAGCTCAGGTCGTATTCGCCCATCGCGGGGTCCTCGATGAGCATTTGGATCATGGTGGGCACCAGCACGACATCGGTGACGTGAAAGTCGTGGATCGCCGCCAAAACGGCGTCGGGCTTGAATCCCGGGACGATCACGTGCGTGCCGCCGATCAGGGCCTGGCAGGCCCAGCCGAAGAGACCCGCAACGTGGAACATCGGTGCCGCGTGCAGAAGCACCGACCCGTCTCGTACCCCTTGTCCAGTCGCCAGCGAACCCAGAGCCGAGGTCACGATGTTGCGGTGCGAGAGCATCACGCCTTTGGGGAAACCCGTTGTGCCGCCGGTGTAGAACAGCCCCGCCAGATCGTCGCCGCACCGGCGCGCGTCGGGCATCGGTGAGTGCGCCGCGACCAGATCCTCGTAGCCGATCATCCATTCGGGCACCGATTGTTCGCTCGCAGTAGACCAACTACCCAACCGCAAGTCCGGACACAGTGCTGCCGCAACTCGTCGCCGACCGGCGCGAACGCATCGTCGACGAACAGACAACAGGTGGCCGAATCGTTGATGGCATAAGCGATTTCGGCGGAGTTCCAACGGATGTTGACCGGGTTGAGCACGCCGCCGGCCCACGGTATCGCCAGCAGATACTCCGTATAGCGGTCGCTGTTGAATGCGAGCATCCCGACGCGGTCGCCGTCCGCGACACCGAGAGCGCGCAGGCCCGCGGCCAGTCGCGCGACGCGATCTGCGTGCTCCTGAAAGGTGCGCTCCCGCGTTCGGAAAATCGTGGCCGTCCGATCGGGCGTGGTTTGCAGCGATCGATGCAGTCCTTGGGTGAGTTGCATGCTCCGAAGTCTGGCCGTCCGCGGGGTGGCCATGCTTGTACGCGCACGCACAAGGACTTGCGTACGAGTGTCCGCGGCTCGTTCCCAGCCTCGAAGTCGGGTTTGCAATTAATGACCACGCCTTGGTGTTTTGAATAAGCACCAGCACGGAAGGATCACCCTCATGTGGCCCGATCGCCGGATCATTGACCTGTTTGGCATCGACGTGCCGATCATCCAAGCGCCGATGACCGGACCGACCACTATTGATTTGGTCGTGGCCGTGTCCGAAGCTGGCGGACTCGGCTCGCTGCCATTCACCACCGTCCCCGCCGACGACATCCGGGCTCAGCTTCACGCGGTGCGCGAACGTACCAACAAGCCCATCAACGCAAACTTCTTCTGCCATGACGCTCCTCGAGACGAGGCAACCACACGACAGGCCTGGCGCAACGCGCTGGCGCCCTACTACCAGGAACTCGGGGTGGCCTTTAACGACACAGACCCCGCAGTGCCCGGAGGCCCTTTCGGCGAAACCCAATGCGCCGTTGTCGAAGAGTTCCGGCCCGAGATCGTGAGCTTCCACGTCGGTCTGCCCAAACCTGAACTGGTGGAACGGGTTAAAGCCACCGGCGCCAAAATCATCGCGTCAGCGACGACGGTCGCCGAGGCGCGCTGGCTCGAAGCGCACGGTTGTGACGCCGTCATCGCACAAGGAATGGAGGCTGGCGGCCACCGCGGCATGTTCCTTACCGAGGACCTCTCCACCCAGGTCGGCACCATCGCACTGGTCCCCCAAATCGTCGATGCCATCGGCATTCCCGTCATCGCCACGGGCGGCATCACCGACGCTCGCGGCGTCGCAGCAGCCCTAATCCTTGGAGCATCAGCCGTCCAGTTAGGCACTGCCTACCTCTTCTGTCCCGAAGCAAAGATCTCGGCGACCCATCGTTCTGCGCTTGAAACACGTGGTGAGCAAACAACGCTGACCAATGTGTTCACCGGTCGGGTCGGCCGGTCCATCACCAATCGGATCATCCGACAAACCGGTCCGATCTCCGACCAGACGCCGGATTTCCCACTCGCGATGTCCCCGTTGATGCCCCTGATACCGATCGCCGAAGCCGCAGGTTCCGACGACCTGACACCCCTCTGGTCCGGGCAGGCCGCCCCACTCGGACAACCACAATCGGCAGGCGAACTCACGCGTCAACTAGCGCAGCAGACGCAACGACTCCTCGGACACTCATCGCTGCTCACCCAATCAGGGTTGTCCTAGCGTTCGGCCCCGGAGCGGCCAGAGCACGAAAATGGCCCCCGGATTGTCTCCGGGGCCATCTCGCTTTGTAGCGGGGACAGGATTCGAACCTGCGACCTCTGGGTTATGAGCCCAGCGAGCTACCGAGCTGCTCCACCCCGCGTCGGTGAATGCAAGGTTACCGGCCTGGTGTCGAGCCGACCAAATCGCGCGCTCAGCGGGGGTAACGGCCGAGGTCAGTGCTCACCTCAGTGCGAAGGCGGATTCAGCCCGTACCGTCGCGCAATGTCGTCCATCCAGGCCGGCGACCCGTAGGTCAGCCCGTACTTGTCGGCAAGTTCGCCAAACTCGGGCAGCTCGTGCAGGGGGCGTGCCCGCCGGATCGGCCGCGTGCTCGACGAGCAACTCGCCGAGTTCCCGGAAGTAGTTCTCGAACCCGCCCGGGGTGATGATCTCGACGATGCGGCCCGGCACCGTACCGGCGTTCCACATGGCATGCATCTGCCCGCGGGGCTTGGTGATGTAGCCACCCGGACCGAGCACCACCCTCGCTGTCGTCGGAGCGGAATCCGATCTCACCCGCCAGCACGATCGAGTGCTCGTCCTCGCGGGTGTGCCGGTGCGCCGCGGTGAGCAGACCGACCTCGAACGGGTGCTCGACGATCGACACCTCGCCGCCGTTGCTCTTGCCGGACAGCTTGAACACCGCCCCGAAGCCGGGTAGCGCCACCACCCTCGCCCTCCCCCGGCCGCACGACACTGACCCCGACTTGATTTCCCTCGGCCATCTGAACTGCCTCCCGGTTCTTAGGCGATGCCGTTTTCGGACTTCAGCAGCCACGCCTCTTTTTCCAGTCGATCAATGATCGCGTGCAATAGGTCAGCGGTCGAGGGATCGACGGCGTCGACACCGTCGTGCACGGCGCGCATCGTGCTCACGACGGCATAGATCCGATTACTGATCATGTCGGCCGCCTCGGTGGAGTCGAGCAGGCCGGCCGGTATGGCGGGCACGGATGTCGTCGCGACGACCGTGTCGGACCGGGCGTCGGGAACCGCGTCCAGCGCGCGCATGCGTTCGGCGATCGCGTCGCCGGCCGCGCGCGCCGCGTCGACGATCGTGTCGAGCTGCAGATGCAGATCGCGGAAGTTCGTGCCGACGACGTTCCAATGCGCTTGCTTGGCTTGCAGCTGCAACTCGATCAAGTCGACCAGAACGGTTTGCAGGTCGTCGTAGAAGCAGGCCGGACCGTGAAATACGGTGACCTCGTGGGAATTACGACGTCGGGTAGACAGTGAAGCGGTCATGATAGATCCTTTCGTTTTACTGGCAGCGCTTCAATTCGCCGCGTTCTGCGGCGGCCAGAGCGGCTGTGGCACTTCGATTCCGAACGGCTTGCCCCAGCCGTTTCGAGATGAAACATCCTGCACGGGACGGCGATTGGCCGCTAAGCCCCACTTGCCCAACGGATACCCGAGGGTCAGCATGGCCGACATCTGCCAGCCCTGCTCGACGGGAACGCCCAACAGCTCGTTCACCCGGTCCTCGAAATTGCGGAGCACCATCGTCATCACGCCGCCGACGCCCTCGGCGCGGGCTGCGAGCAACGCACTCCAGATCGCCGGGTAGATGTTGGCGCCGCCGAGGTCGTCGATCGCGAAAACGAACAGCAGCAGCGGAATTTCTTCGAAATGGTCTGCCAGGTAATCCCTGAGCCTTTCATTCGGCGCATCGTGTCGGTGTGAGCGGCCGGGTCCGCGCCGGGCGCCGTCGCCACCATCGGTCCTGTCCCCGACGTGAATTTGTCGTATTCGATCGCGCGGGCCCGCCGGTACAGTTCGCCGAACTCACGGATGAGTTCCGCATCGTCGACGGCCACGAAGTGCCACCGCTGAGTGTTGCCCCCGTTGGGAGCGCGAACGGCCGCGTCGAGAATGCGCGCCTGCGTCTCCAGCGGAATCGGCTCCGGCCGCAGCCGCCGCATCATCCGAGTGGTGTAAAGCCCTTCATAGATGTCCATTTCGCTGTTCCTTTCCGCTACTCGGGCAGGGTGCTGTTGAGAATCAGGTCGACCATGTTGCCCCGCTCGAAGGTGGGATCGAAGTGGGCCAGCACGTCGTCGTTCATCGTCCCGAAGGTGGTGGCCGGCCGATGTTTTCATGCCGTCGTTGAATGCGGCCAGAATGCGGTTCTTGAAGTCCGGACGCGGATGGGCGACGGTCACCGCGGCGAGGTCCTCCGGGGCGAGCTGCTCACGGCCGACGCCGACCACGTCGGTCTTGACACCGGCTGCGAGCAGGGCGGTTTCGGGTTCGAGACGCGCGGGCACTTCCGGCGTCGTGTGCAGCGCGATGCCGAGCCAGACCTTGTCGGCATCCGCTTGTCCCACACCGTGTTCCAGCAGGAAATCGCGCGCCGCGTCGGCACCGTCGATCTCGAAGCGCTGGGTCGACGTCCGGTAGCCGGTGGCCAGACCGAGATCGTGGAACATCGCCGCGATGTAGAGCAGTTCCGGGTCGGGCTGCAGGCTCAAGCGGCGACCGTGCAGCGCGCCGAACAGAAACACGCGCCGGGAATGGTGAAAGAGCACGTCTTCTTCGGCGCCGCGAATGAATTCGGTTGCTTCGCGGACGAGTTCGGTGTCGGGGATCACGATGCCGGCGATGGTCTCCATCGATTGAGTGGCCATGATTGCTTCTCCTTCAATGCCTTTCGTTTGCGGCGCCGGCGAGGATCGCCTTGGCCACCTCGTCGGGGTGAGTCAGCAGCCCGTTGTGGGTCCCCGGAACGACGATGGGCTGCACGCCGATCCGGGCGGCGGATTCGGCCGCCGGCCGCGGCATCGCCATGTCGTCGTCGCCGGTGATGTAGGCCATCGGGATATTGAGATCGAGCGGGTGGAAGTCGAGGGCGCCGAGAAAGTAACCGCCGGGCTGAAGGGTCAGCAGATTGGCCACGAACCGCTGTAGGTCGCGACTGACGCCTTGCATCAACTCCTGCTCGACGTATTGCAGGGTCGCCGGAACGGCGCCAACCGGGGACTCCGTGATCCACCGCAACGCGGAAAGCCGTTTATCCGGCGGGTTCTCGTCGATCAGCGACCTGCCGGGCAGCGGCACGTGCCCGTTGTAGTAGACGAGTTGCTCGACTCGACCGGCAAGCAGCGCAGCGGCGCCGGTGGCGGGGAAACCACCCCAGCTGTGCGCGACCAACACCACCTTGCCGGCATCCAGCTGCCGCACCCGGTCGGCGATGTACTCGATCGCATCGCGCAGTTGGTATCTGCGCGAAGGGTCGTCGCCGTCGTTCATCCCCGGCAGTGTCAACGTGATCGCCCGGTGACCCGCCGCGCGCAGCCGTTCGGCGACCAGTCGCCACGACCATGCGCCATGCCAGGCGCCCGGAATGAGTACGTACGTCGACACGCGGCTCGCCTACTCGGGCCAGGTGTTGCTGAGGATGACGTCGACGAAGTTGTCACGGACGAACGTCGGGTCGAAATGCGCCAGCACATCGTCGTTGACCGTGCCGAAGGTGCTCTGCGGCCGGTGCTTCATCCCGTCGTTGAACGCAGTCAGGATGCGCTGCTTGAAGTCCGGGCGCGGGTGGGCCGCGGTGACCGCGTCCAGAGCCTCGGGGGAAAGCTCGTCGCGGTCGATGCCCAGCACGTCGGTTTCGACGCCAGCGGTGACCAAGGCGACCTCGGGTGCCAGGAACTCGGGGATGCCGGGAGTGGTGTGCAGCGCGATGCTCAGCCACACCTTGTCGGCGTCGGCCTCATCGACGTCATGCTCCAGCAGGAATACGTGCGTGCCGCATTGGCGCTGTCGACCTCGAAGCGCAGTGCGAGGTGCGGTAGCGCTCGGTGAGGCCCAGGTCCGTGGAACATCGCCCCGGCGTAGAGCAGCTCCAGGTTTGGTTCCAGGCCGCGGCGACGTCCCTGCAGCGCCCCGAACAGGAACACCCGGCGGGAGTGGTCGAAGAGCAAGTCGTCTTCGGCTTCGCGGATGTGGGCGGTGATCTCGCGCACCAGAGCGGTGTCGGGAATCGCGATGTCGGCAATCGTTTCGATGGACTGAGTGGTCATGATTTCGCCTCCTCGTTGCTGTTGATTGCCAGTTTGCGCAGGTACGGGCAGATCGACACTGGTCGTTCAGTCGTCTTCTCCACAGAAAGCGACACAATGGTTTGGTGGCCGAAGCGCGAGTGGTGGTAATCGTCGTCTACGACGGGGTGACGCTGTTGGACGTCGCGGGGGCGGGTGAAGTGTTCGTCGAGGCGAACCGGTTCGGCGCCGACTACCAGCTCAAGATCGCGTCGGTGGACGGGAACGACGTGACGAGCTCGATCGGGACCCGATTGGGTGTCACCGACCGCATTTCGGCAATCGACTTCGCCGATACCGTGATGGTCGCCGGCAGCGGACAACCTGCCCCGGCAACTGGTCGACCCCGCGCTCGTCGACGCCGTCCAGATCGCTGGCGGCCCGGACCCGGCGCCTGGCGTCGATCTGCACGGGGTCGTTCATCCTCGGGCAGGCCGGATTACTCAGCGGCCGGCGCGCCACCACACACTGGCACGAGACCCGGCGATTGGCCCGCGCCTTCCGCGACGTCACCGTCGAGCCGGACGCGATCTATATCCGCGACGGCGACGTGTTCACCTCCGCCGGAGTCTCGTCGGGCATCGACCTGACGCTGGCGTTGGTCGAAATGGACTACGGGACAGAGCTGGTCCGTGAAGTGGCCCGGTGGTTGGTCGTCTACCTCAAACGCGCGGGCGGCCAATCGCAGTTCTCGGTGCTGGTCGAGGCCGATCCGCCGGCGGGCTCACCGCTGCGCTCGGTGACCGATGCGATCGCGGCCGACCCCGCCCACGACCACAGCGTGTCGAAGCTCGCGGCCAAGGCGTCGTTGAGCACCCGCCAGCTGACCCGGCTGTTTCAGTCCGAGCTGGGGATGACACCGGCGCGCTACGTCGAGCTGGTCCGAATCGACTTCGCCCGCGCCGGACTCGAAGCCGGCCGGACCGTCACGGAGACAGCGCATCTCGCGGGTTTCGGCAGCATCGAGACGCTGCGCCGAGTCTTTGTCAACCACCTGGGCATCAGCCCGAAGGCCTACCGGGACAGGTTCCGCACCGCCTGCGCCTGAAAACGGCTGTGGCTCAACTCAAGTCGGCTGGCTTCAACAGATCCGACAAACCGACGCGATGCAGCATCTCCGCCTTGATCCGATCCAGCACGGCGAAGGCGACGTCGGCGCCGTCCTGGGACGGATCGATGGTCACCCGGAACGGCCGCCGGCCGAACGGGGTGTCGACCACGGTGACGAGCGCGTCGGCAACCTCGGACACGTCGGCGTCCGCGGGCACGATGGCGTCGAAGGCCTCCTGCACCCGGGCCCCGAAATCCGGATAGGGCCCCGCGTCGTATTCGTCGACGACCGCCTGGTCGGCGGGAGAGCCGGCATTGGCAAAGTGGTTGGTACCACTGGTATATGCGCCCGGCACGATGATCGACGTCTCGATGCCCCAGCGGGCCACCTCGCGTGCATACGACACGGCCAGCGAGTCCATCGCCGCCTTGGCGGCGAAGTACGGCGCCAGATACGGGGGCGTGCCCCCGGCCGAGCTGCTGCTGGACACCCACACCAGCAGACCGCGCCGCTGGCGTCGCATGTGTGGCAGCACAGCCCTGTTGACCCGCTGCGTACTCAGCACGTTGATGTCGTAGAGCTGCGCCAGCTGTTCGGGCGTGAACGCCTCGGCCGGTCCGAACACCATGTGTCCGGCGTTGTGCACCACCACATCGAGGCGACCGTTGGCGTTGACGACTTCGCCGACAGCGGCATCCACCGATGACTGCGACTGCACGTCCATCTCCACGGTCCGCAGGTCGACGCCGTTCTCCCGGGCGAATTTACCGACGGCCTCGACCTGGGATGCGTTGCGGCCCTTGATGTCACGCATCGACGCGTAGACGGTGTGGCCGGCCCGCGCCAACGCTTCGGCGCTGAGCCGGCCGAACCCGCTCGATGCCCCGGTAACCACGATGACGTGACCCATGGCGGCCTACTTCGTGTTGTTGTACTTGGTGATCGCGTCGTCGAGCCGCTGTAGCGCCGCTCCGTAGCCGGCGAAATCGCCCTTCTTCTGCGCGTCCCGCGCGGCGCCGATCGCAGTCTGAATCTCCTGCAAGGCAGCGGCTTTCGCGGGGGACAACGTCGTCGACCCATCCGGAGGCGGGGGCACCGCCGTGGGCGGCGTCCCAGGGCCGGGCGCCACGGCCGGCGTCGGTGGAGTCGCCGGCGGGGTGGCGGGTGCACCCGAATCGGTGGGAACGATCCCCGTCGCGGCCGCACCCGCGCCGGGCCCGAACAACCCGGTCAAGGCGTCACCGACGGTCGGGCCGTAGCCGATCTTGTCGTTGTACATCATTGCCACCCGGATCAACCGCGGGTACGACGAGGCGGCGTCGCTGGCCCCCGGAGAGGCGTAAACGGGCTCGACGTACAGCAATCCACCCTGAGCGACCGGCAACGTCAGCAAGTTGCCCCAGCGTATTCGGTTCTGGTTGTCGCGCCCGATCACACCGAGGTCTTGAGATACCGCGGGGTCGGTGGTGATCGCGTTGTTGGCCAGCTTGGGGCCGTTGACCTGACCCGGAATGGTCAGCACGGTGATCTTGCCGTAGGTCGCCGGATCGGAGCTGGCGCTGATATAGGCGGCCAGATAGTCGCGTTTGAATCTGTTCATCGCGCTGGTCAACTGATACGACGCCGTATTGTCCTGCTTCGCAATGTTTTTCGCCACGATGTAGTACGGCGGCTGATAGCTGCTGGCGGTCGGATTCGGGTCCAGCGGCACATCCCAGAAATCAGAGGTGGAGAAGAACGTCACGGGGTTGACGTGATACTTCGCCAGCAGCATCCGCTGCACCTTGAACAGATCCTCGGGATAGCGCAGATGCTCGGCCAGCTCCGGGGTGATGTCGCTCTTGGGTTTGACCGTGCCCGGGAAGACCTGCATCCAGGCCTTCAAAACCGGGTCCTGCTCGTCTTGCTGGTAAAGCGTCACGGTGCCGTCGTAGGCGTCGACCGTGGCCTTCACCGAGTTACGGATGTAGGAAACCTGCTTGTCGGGACCCAGCTTGTTGAACGCCACCTCGGTGGAGTCTGCGGTCGCGGACTCCAGTGACGTGAGCTCGGAGTACGGGTAGTTGTCCAACGTGGTGTAGCCGTCGATGATCCATACCAGGCGCTTGTTGACGATCGCCGGGTACACCGCGCTGTCGGTGGTCAACCACGGCGCCACCGCCTCCACCCGCGCAGCCGGATCCCGGTTGAACAGGATCTTGCTGTTGGAGCCGATCACGCTGGAAAACAGGAAGTTTCGCTCGGCGAACTTGGCGGCGAACACGCTGCGAGACAGCCAGTCGCCGATCGGGACGCCCCCGAGCCCGGTGTAGGTGTAGTTCTTTGTTTCGGTGTTGGTCTCGTAGTCGTATTCGCGGTCGGCACCGCTCTTTCCGACGATCGCGTAGTCGGCCGAGGTGTTGGAGATGACCGGCCCGAAGTAGATACGCGGCTGGTCCAGGGGTGCGGGCCCGTCCGACACCACGCTGCCGTTGGCGCCGACGACGTTGGCGAGAAACTCCGGGTAGCCGCCGTTCTGGGTGGGATCGTTGGCGATGCCGCGCACCGTGTTGGCCGGCGACGCGATGAATCCGTTGCCGTGGGTGTAGACGGTGTGCCGGTTGATCCAGTCGCGCTGGTTGTCGATCAGCCTGTCCGGGTTGAGTTCTCGGGCTGCGACCACGTAATCGCGCAACGAGCCGTTGCGGTCCAGGTAGCGGTCGATCGACAGCTGGTCGGGGAAGTAGTAGAAGTTCTTGCCCTGCTGGAACTGGGTGAACGCGGGGCTGATGATCGTCGGGTCGAGCAACCGGATGTTCGAGGTCGTCGCGCGGTCGGCCGCGACCTGCTGGGCGGTGGCGGCGCCGTCGCCGCTGTAGTTGCGATAGGTCACCTGGTCGGCCGTCAGCCCGTACGCTTGCCGCGTCGCGGTGATGCTTCGGCTGATGTATTCGCTTTCCTTCTGCGCGGCATTGGGTCTGACGCTGATCTGCTCGACGATCAACGGCCACCCGGCGCCCACGATCAACGACGACAGCAGCAACAGGACCAAACCGATCGCCGGAATCCGCAAGTCCTTCAGCACGATCGCCGAAAAGACCGCGGCCGCGCAGATCAGCGCGATCGCCATCAGGATCAGCTTGGCCGGCAACACCGCGTTGATGTCGGTATAGCCGGCACCGGTGAACGGCTTGCCGCCGCGCGTGTGCGACAGCAACTCGTAGCGGTCCAGCCAATAGGCAAAGGCCTTGAGCACCACCAGCGTGCCGATCAGGCTGATCAACTGAATGCGCGCCGAGCGGCTCAGGGCGCCGGTGCGGCCGGACAGCCGAATGCCGCCGAAGATGTAGTGCGACAGCAGGCTCGCGATGAAGGCCAGGAACACCGACACGAACAGGTAGCTCAGCACCAGCCGGTAGAACGGCAGCTCGAACGCGTAGAAGCCGAGATCCCTACCGAACTGGGGATCCCTGATCCCGAAGCTTTGGCCGTGCAAGAACAGCTGGATGCGCACCCAATAGCTCTGCGCGATAACGCCGGCCAGCAGTCCGATCGCCGTCGGGATACCGATCGCCACCAGCCGCAGCCGGGACATCACCAGGGTGCGATACCGCGCGACGGGATCGTTGTCGTTACTGGGAACGAAGACCGGGCGGGTGCGGTAGGCCAGCGCGAGCCCGGCGAACACGATGCCACCGACCAGCACGCCGGCGATCAGGAACACGACGATGCGGGTCATCAGCACGGTGGTGAACACCGAGCGGTAGCCGAGCTCGCCGAACCACAACCAGTCGACGTAGGCGTCGATGAGTCGCGGGCCGGCGAGCAGCAACGCGATCACACCGAGCGCGATCAAAATCAGAATCCGGCTACGCCGAGTCAGCTTCGGCATTCGTGCGGTGGGCCGCATCCCCACTAGCTACGCTCCCTGATCAATGTGAGCTGGACGTCACAACTGTACGCAGAATTGCGGGCTAGCAACTCGGCGCCTGACCCCCTTGTTGGATCGCGTGCAACGCATCCACGGCTTGCCCCAGGGTCTCGACCTTGACCAGGCGCAAACCGTGCGGATTGTCCGAGGTCGCCTCGTAGCAATTCTTCGCCGGCACCAGGAACACCGTGGCGCCGGCTTCCTGGGCGGCAACCATCTTGTGCGTGATGCCACCGATCTGGCCGACCTTGCCGTCGGACGAGATCGTGCCGGTCCCCGCGATGAACGTCGAACCGGCCAGATCGCCGGTGGTCAGCTTGTCGACGACGGCGAGGCTGAACATCAGGCCGGCCGAGGGCCCACCGATGTTGGCCAGGTTGAAGTCCACCGCGAACGGCGCCCACGGCGCATCGAGCACCGCGACGCCCATGAAGCCGTAGTCGCGGTCTTTGTTGGTGCCCAGCGTGATTTGCGCGACGCCGGCCGGCTCGTTCTTGCGGCGGTAATCGATCGTCACCACCTGGCCGGGCTTGGTGGCCTTCAGCAGCCCGGTGAACTGCTCGACATTGACCACCGGAGTGCCGTTGACCGCGTCGATCGCATCGCCGGCCTTCAGCTTGTCCGTCGACGGTCCGGCGTCGGTGACGGTCGCGACGGTGACGGCGGGCGCGTATTTCAGATAGCCCAGCGCGGCATACGCGGCGCTGTCCTCGGAGTCTTTGAAGTCGGCGTTGTTGGCCTTGTCGACGTCCTCGCGGGACTTGCCGGGCGGGTAGATGAGGTCGCGCGGGACCAGCTGTTCCTGCCCGGAGAACCACAGCGTCAGGGCTTCGCCCAGGGTC
Organism: Unio delphinus; assembly: GCA_029339505.1. Taxonomy (NCBI): domain Eukaryota; kingdom Metazoa; phylum Mollusca; class Bivalvia; order Unionida; family Unionidae; genus Unio; species Unio delphinus. The sequence continues at coordinate 14,366 of JAQISU010000904.1, read as the reverse complement.
AGATCGTCACGCTGGGACACCGTCGTCATGTTGAGATGGCCGGTCGTCGGGTGAGTTTGAGTGCCTTCAATCGAGACCACTTGCTTACCGTCGACCTCGCCGAGCGTGTCGAAGGTCGGGCCGGGGCCCAGCGAGACGAACGGCACCGTCACCACCGCGAGCAACACGCCGAAGACCAGGATGGGCACCAGCGCGACCATCAAGGTCAGAATCCGCCTGTTCACGCCGCTTACCCTAACCGGACACCGCGCCGACTCGTTCAGCTACAAGCTGACGCCGGATGGCGCCTTCTGATGCGGTGGTGGGTACCGTTGAGGTTATGGCTGACCTGCCTTTCGGCTTCTCATCCGGAGAAGACCCCGAGCGCGACAAGCACGGGAAGAAGAATCCCGACTCCGGCTCGGGCCCTTCGGACCCGCTCGGCGCATTCGGCATGGGCGGCGATTTCAGCATGGGTGACCTGGGCCAAATCTTCACGCAGCTGGGTCAGATGTTCAGCAACGCCGGCACCGGTCCGGCCGGCGGCACGCCGTCGGGACCGGTCAACTACGACCTGGCCCGACAGGTCGCGTCCAGCTCGATCGGATTCGTCGCGCCGATCCCGGCCACGACGAGCTCGGCGATCGCCGACGCGGTCCACCTCGCCGACACCTGGCTCGACGGCGTCACCGCGCTGCCCGCCGGCACCACGAAGTCGGTCGGATGGAGCCCCAACGACTGGGTGGACAACACCCTGGAGACGTGGAAGCGGCTGTGCGACCCGATGGCACAACAGATCTCGACGGTCTGGGCGTCGTCGCTGCCCGAGGAGGCCAAGGGCATGGCCGGCCCGCTGATGGCGATGATGTCGCAGATGGGTGGCATGGCGTTCGGCTCGCAGCTGGGCCAGGCGCTGGGCCGGTTGTCCCGCGAGGTGCTGACGTCGACCGACATCGGCTTGCCGCTGGGGCCCAAGGGCGTGGCGGCGATCATGCCGGACGCGGTGGAGACGTTCGCCGCCGGGCTCGAACAGCCCCGCAGCGAGATCATGACGTTCCTGGCCGCCCGCGAAGCGGCCCACCACCGGCTGTTCAGTCACGTGCCGTGGTTGGCCAGTCAGCTGCTGGGCGCCGTCGAGGCGTACGCGATGGGCATGAAGATCGACATGAGCGGGATCGAGGAGCTGGCGCGGGACTTCAACCCCGCCTCGCTGTCCGACCCGGCGGCGATCGAGAACCTGCTCGGCCAGGGCGTCTTCGAGCCCAAGGCCACCCCGGCGCAGACCCAGACGCTGGAACGGCTGGAGACCCTGCTGGCCCTGATCGAGGGCTGGGTGCAGGTCGTGGTGACCGCGGCCCTGGGCGACCGGATTCCCGGCGCGGCCGCACTCAGCGAGACGCTGCGCCGGCGTCGGGCCAGCGGCGGCCCGGCCGAGCAGACGTTTGCCACGCTGGTCGGCCTGGAGTTGCGGCCGCGCAAGATGCGGGAGGCCGCCGCACTGTGGGAGCGCCTGACGGAAGCCGCCGGCATGGATGCCCGCGACGGCGTCTGGCAACACCCTGACCTGTTGCCGGGCGCCGAGGATCTCGACGAGCCAGCCGGCTTTATCGATCGCGTCATCGGCGGCGATACCAGCGGAATCGATGAGGCAATCGCACGACTTGAGCAAGAAGACCCCGGTTCTCACGGCGGTTCTGTCGACAGCTGACGGGTTGCCTGACCCGGTGTAGCAAACACTCATTCACAGCGGACGAACAGCTCGCTGTTATTGAAAATATTACGTAAACGGCGTTAGATCGCTTGTTGAACCTCTGTTGAACAAAGCGAGAATGCCATGGATTATGCTTTGCTGTGTCCGGAGATCAACTCCGCGCGTATATACGCCGGACCCGGGTCCGGACCGATGCTGGCCGCCGCGGCCGCCTGGGACTCGCTGGCCGCCCAGCTGGAATCGGCCGCCGGCGGATACTCCGCCGAGATCTCGGGGCTGACCGGCCGGTGGTTCGGCCCCTCGTCGCTGTCGATGACCGCCGCGGCCGCACCCTATATCGCGTGGCTACACGCCGGCGCCGCCCAGGCCGCCGCGACGTCGGCTCAGGCCTATGCGGCGGCCGCGGCCTACGAGGCGGCGTTCGCGATGACGGTGCCGCCACCGGTGATCGCGGCGAACCGGGCGCAATTGCTGGCGCTGATCGCCACCAACTTCTTAGGGCAGAACACCGCCGCGATCGCCGCAACCGAAGCCGAGTACGCCGAGTTTTGGGTGCAAGACGCCACCGCCATGTACGCCTACGCCGCCGATTCCTCGGCCGCGAGCATGCTGACGTCGTACAGCGAGCCGCCCCGCACCACCGACGACTCCGGGCAGGCCGGCCAGGCCCGCGCGCTGGCCCAGACCACCGCCAACACCATCAGCGGCCAGTCCCAGGCCGCGGTGCAGCAGCTGAGCTCGACCAACGCCGAGATCCCGGCCGGCGGCACCGCCGACGTCCCGGCCGGCAGCACCGTCACCATCGGCACCAACACGCAGATGGTCGTCGACGCCGGCTCGGTCACCATCACCATCCCGGATGGCGGTGGCGTCAACGTCTTTGCGCTTTCCCCCGTCACCGTCTACCCCGGCAGCACCTTCTTCGCGGTGTCCGGGTGGGTGGGAATTCCGCCCAACACGATCGTCGCGCCCACTTCCGGCGCCGTCACCCTCACTCCCGTGGGCGGCACCACCGGCGTCGGCATCGGCTCCCTGCTCGGCAGTGGCTCCGTCACGATCGGCGCCCAATCCGGCGTCATGACCTTGGGCAACACCGCCACCGGCCTCGTCGGCTCCGCCGGCGCGACCATCACCAACCTGGTCGGCACGGTCGCCTACACCACCCCGAGCGCCGGCATGCCCGCAGCGGTGGCGGCCCTGGGCGCTTCCCCTGGCCTGGCGGGAACCGCGGGAATCCAGCCCCAGCTCGATGCGGAAGGGCTCGGGCAATGGGCGCGAACCCTCACCGGCACCGATCTGGCGGCAGGCTCGGCCGGACTGGGGGCGTCGTGAAAATTGTTGGCAGAGAGCTTAATTCGACTAGCTGACGATCTTGGCGATCTGGGCGTCGGACAACGTCCTGACCGTGTCCGGCAGCGGCCGAAGATAGATGTGCACCGCGTCGAGGAACTTGGGGCCGCTGCCATCGGTCAGGACCCAGTGCAGGAAGGCCTGCATCGTCTGCGCGACAGCGGGGTCCTTCTGCTTGCTGTAGACGATCGCGTACTCGTAGTTGACGATCGGGTACCCGTCCGCGGCCGGCCCGTTGACCAACGAGACCACCTGGTTCGCCGGTGTTTGTGAGGCGGACCCGGCGGCCTCGGCTTCCACGCTCTCGGCGTCGGGCAGCACGTAATTGCCTGAGGCATTGGCCAATTGGGCTTCGACCAGCCCCTTCTGCGCGGCCTCCGCCTGATAGCGGGTGCCGAGGTAGGCGATGCAGCCGGGGGTCTGGGCGCAGGTCGTCACCACGGCCACCATGCCGTTCTGACCCGACGCGCCGGGCACCGCGGGAAAGTCGACGGAGGTGGCGAAGCCGGGCGACTTACCCCACCCGCCGGGGTCCTGCTTGGACAGATACTGGGTGAACAAGAAGGTGTCGTTGCTCCCGCTGTCCGTGCGGTGCAGCGGAACCACCGGGATGGCCGGCAGGATTACCCCCGGGTTGAGGTCGGCGATCTGCGGGTCGTTCCAGGTCTTGATGCTGCCGTTGTACATCCCCGCCAGCACTTTGCCGTTCAGCCTCAGGTTTGCCATGACGCCGGGCACGTTGTAGTTGACGTGCAGGGAAGAGACGGCCAACGCGATGTTCAGCAGGCCTGGGTGCGCGGACATCTCACCGTCGGTCAGCGACAGACCGGATGCGCCGATATTGACCTTCCCGCCGGCGGCCTCGGCGATCCCGTTGCCGGAGACGTCGCTCTCCACGGTGATCGTGACGTTGGGATATTTCGAGTGATAGGCCGCGGCCCATGCATCCATCAGCGGGTAGAGGTTGTTGGATCCGGTCTCGGTCAACGTCACGTTCGAGGTGGTCGGCACGGTGGCGACGCGCGCGGCAGGGCCCGCCGTCGGCTGCGAAGCGCAGGCAGACGCGACCAGCAGTACCGGCACCGCGAGTCGCAGCCCACACAGACGAATTTTCATCGACCGACCTCACCTTTGTCCCGGTTTGGTTCTGTGGGCCACGACGGCGCCGAGGAGCCCGCGATCACTATGGCAGTTCCGCCCTTGCACCGCAGGAGCAAATGGGTTACGGTTTCCTTGGATAACTGAGCGAGGTGCGTTCGGCCGGGTCGCGTTTGTTTGCTGGAGGTGTTACTTTGTCGTTGATTAATTCTCCGACTGTCCTTGGCGGCAACATGTTTAACTCTCGAATCGCAACCGCGGTGCGCACTGCTTTGGTTTGCGCATGTATCGGCGCGGCCAGCGTTTCGTTGGTAGCGGCATGCGGCTCGGCGCCATCGTCGACGAGCGCCGCGAAGACTTCACCCGTCGCCGCGACCGGTGCCACGAACAGCAGTGCACCGGCGAAGCCGACGGCGGCGGCCAGCGGCGTGTACGGCGACCCGCAGGCGGCCGCCAAGTATTGGGTGCAGCAGTCGACGGAGGACACCTGTGGGCTGGCATCGGTCGCCGACGTGGTCGGCGAGGTCACCGGCAAGGCCGTGACGGAGGACGACATCATCAAGCTGGCGCAGCACACGCCGTCGGTGGTCCGCGACGGTCCGATTTACCTCCCCACCGGCGACCCGGGCCACGAGACGGAGAAGGGCGGCATCGATGCCGGCGACACCGTCGTGCTGCTCGACCACTACGGCATCAAATCGCGCATGATGTGGGACAAGAATCCCGATGAGGTGACCCTGCCCGCGCTGGAGCAATACCTCGGCGCCGGCCGCAAGGTCATCGCGTGGGTCAACGGCGGAACCATCCTGGACAGCAACGATCAGCGCAAGACGGCCGATCACCTGCTCGTCGTCACCGGGATCGACACCAACAACGACACCGTTCACCTCAACGACCCGTACGCCGATAACGGCGACACCAAGGTCAGCATCACCCGATTCATGACCGCGTGGAAAACCGGGCAGCAAACGATCGTCGTCACCGGGTAGCCCGGGCAAGCTGCGGCCGTCGCGGTCAGCTCGAACAACGAAACGCTTGCGCGCACAACATAATTTGCGCGCTGTTCACGGCATCGTTGCAAAGTTCACAGGCAGCGTGGGTACGCGTTGGGAGAGGTCGATCGCGTCGGCCCGATGCACTAGGCCAGGCGCGATGCCGGCCACCGACGATAGATCGAGGTGAAGGAAATGCGCACACGACCAATCATCGCTGCGGGATCGGCGCTATTGGCCCTGGCGTTCGGTGCTGGAATCGCGCACGCTGACCCGGACCCGAACGATCCCGGCGAAGAGCGCAACTGGCCCTGCGGATACACGTTCGGACCAGTAGACACGCACGGACCTGTAGGAGAGATCCTGGCATGGCGTTACGCACGGCCGTGTCCAGCGCCGCCGCCCGGACCTGCTGGATAACACCACTGCGGCGGTCCCGCCAATGGTTGACAGCGGGTACTGTTTCTGCTGTGTCGAGTCGGAGGATCCGGCGCGGACGATTGGGCCGCGTCGGCTGCATGGTCGTTCTCGCGGTGCTGAGTGTCGACGGCTGCGAGCACCACGACTCCAAGCCGTCGCCCGCCTACCAGCACGGCTACGACGCAGGCCGGAGCGACAAAGTGAAACACCTGATCAAACAGGGCGAACTCCCCATCAAGGCGTGCGACGACAGCCTGAGGGCGGATAAGTCGGCGCAGGGCTACAGCCTCGACGACGAGGCCGTATACAAGCAGGCCTGTCTCGACGCCCTTCGTGCGGAGGGGATTTCGCCCGACGCCGGCTTCTGAGCCGCCCCTTCGTCGACGACTCCGCCGGCGGTGCTGTGGATAGCTGAACGAGACCCCGCCTGACGCGTGGCACAGTCTGGGTTCATGCCGCGGGCCGCAATGTATGCACTCGATCCGGCGATGCCGGTGCTACTGCGGCCCGACGGTGCCGTGCAAGTGGGCTGGGACCCCCGCCGGGCGGTGCTGGTCCATCCCCCGCGCGGCCTGGCCGCCGCGGCACTGGCCGGGCTCCTGCGGTCGATGCGATCGCCCCTGCCGATCACCGAGCTGCAGCGCCAAGCCGTCGAGCGCGGGTTGTCCGACGCCGGCGGCCTGAATCACCTGGTCACGCAGCTAGTCGGCGCCGGAGTGGTGACCCGCGGGTTCCGCCAGAGCGGCGGGCGGGCGGCGTCGATCCGGGTGCACGGCCGCGGGCCGCTGTCGGACCTGCTGATGGAGTCGCTGCGCTGCTCGGGGGCGCGGATCGCGCACAGCAGCCAGCCGCACGCCGCGGTGTCGCGCGCGGCCGTCGATCTGGTGGTGCTGGCCGACTATCTGGTCGCCGACCCGCGCCTGGTGCGCGATCTACACGCCCAGGGTGTGGCGCACCTCGCGGTCCGGGTGCGAGACGGCACCGGGCTGGTGGGCCCGCTGGTGATCCCCGGCGTGACCAGCTGCCTGGGCTGCGCCGACCTGCACCGCAGCGACCGCGACGCCGCGTGGCCGGCGGTCGCCGCCCAGCTGCGTGAGACCGTCGGCGTGGCCGATCGCGCCACCTTGCTGGCGACCGCCGCACTGGCGCTCAGCCAGGTCAATCGCGTGATCGCCGCGGTGCGCGGCGACGATGCCGGGCCCGATCCCGGGCCGCCACAGGCCCTGAACGCCACGCTGGAATTCGACCTGCACGCCGGCGCCATCGTGGCGCGGCAGTGGACCAAGCATCCGTTGTGTTCGTGCTGTCCGGCGTGACCACCGGTCGTCCTGACACCGCACTGTTGCCTAGATCAAGCACGGCACTGGTGTTTCGTCATGGATGATGGGTGTGTGTCTGAGATCAAACGGGGGCGCGCTGCGCGCAACGCGAAGTTGGCCACTATTCCGGTTGGCTTTGCTGCGCGGTCCGCACTGGGCTTCGGCAAGCGGCTGACCGGCAAGTCGAAAGACGAAGTCCAGGCCGAGTTGCTGGAGAAGGCCGCCAACCAGCTGTTCCAAGTGCTGGGCGAGCTCAAGGGCGGGGCGATGAAGGTCGGCCAGGCCCTGTCGGTGATGGAAGCCGCCATTCCCGAGGAGTTCGGCGAGCCCTACCGCGAGGCGCTGACCAAGCTGCAGAAGGACGCCCCGCCGTTGCCGGCCGACAAGGTGCACCGGGTGCTCGATGCGCAGCTGGGCACCAAGTGGCGCGACCGGTTCAGCTCCTTCGACGACACCCCGGTGGCCTCGGCCAGCATCGGCCAGGTGCACAAGGCGGTGTGGTCCGACGGTCGCGAGGTGGCCGTCAAGATCCAATACCCCGGCGCCGACGAAGCGCTGCGGGCCGACCTCAAGACCATGCAGCGGATGGTCAGTGTGATCAAGCAGCTCGCGCCCGGCGCCGACGTCCAGGGCGTGGTCGACGAGCTGATCGAGCGCACCGAGATGGAACTCGACTACCGGCTGGAGGCCGACAACCAGCGCGCATTCGCCAAGGCGTATCACGAACACCCGCACTTCGCGGTGCCCCGCGTGGTGGCCAGCGCGCCCAAGGTGGTGGTCCAGGAGTGGATCCAGGGCGTGCCGATGGCCGAGATCATCCGCCACGGCACCCCCGAGCAACGCGACCAGATCGGCACCCGGCTTCTCGAGCTCACCTTCGACGCGCCACGCCGGCTGCAGTTGCTGCACGGCGACGCGCACCCGGGCAACTTCATGCTGCTGCCCGACGGCCGGATGGCCGTCATCGACTTCGGCGCCGTCGCGCCCATGCCCGGCGGCTTTCCGATCGAACTCGGCATGACCATTCGGTTGGCCCGCGAGAAGAACTACGACCTGCTGTTGCCGACGATGGAGAAAGCCGGCTTTATCCAGAAGGGCCAGCAGGTGTCGGTCCGCGACATCGACGACATGCTGCGCCAGTACGTCGAACCGGTCGAGGTCGAGGTCTTCCACTACACCCGTAAATGGCTGCAGAAGATGTCCGCCGTCGAGATCGACCGCTCGGTGTCGCAGATCCGGACCGCCCGCCAGATGGACCTGCCGCCCAAGCTGGTGATCCCGATGCGGGTGATCATGTCGGTGGCCGCGATCCTGTGTCAGCTCGATGCGCACGTGCCGATCAAGGGATTGTCCGAGGAGCTGATCCCCGGATTCGCCGAACCCGACATCGCGGCCCTCTAGGCCGCGACCGCGTCTTTACGGGACGCCCGCGTGGGCGTTTGAAGCCCACGATCGCCCCCCGCTCGAATATCTCGCCGCCCCACACACCCCACGGCTCGGCACGGTCCAGCGCCGCAGCCAGGCACTGACGCCGGACGGGGCAGTCCGTGCAGAGCGTCTTGGCGCGCTCCAGGTCCGCCGGGGTGTCGGCGAACCATAGGTCGGGATTGCCGGCGTGACACGGCAACGCCGGCTGCGGCTGTCTGGGGACTGTCTGTGCCGACATGTCCTGCTCACCTGCTTCCTGGTTGGGTTTTCGGTGATCCGGACCAGGTTGCGGGTTGCCGACCCAAAACTATGGCCACGGATCCTGTGACTTCGGGTCCGTGGCCATGTGGGTGTAAACGGGGCGGTTAGGTAAGACCCCAATCCACGGACGCGTGAGTCGCGGCGGCGGCGCGATGCTTAAGCGCAGCCGCCGGCGTAGCGGCGGCGTGGGCGGCGTGGGAGGTCCACGCGGACAGCACCGCGCCGGCCACAGTTACCTCGGACATGTCGTTGATCATCGTGGCCACCTCCTCTCACCTAGACGCGCGTCGGCCCTGCGCCGACAGCGAAATGCGTTTCCGAGAGTAGATGGTAGCCGACGGTACTGACAAACGATTTTCTGACCTGCACATTTGCGGTCCCGAACGGCGCCACATTCGGTCAGGAGCGGCCACGCACCATGTCCAAGACGTCGGGCCCATACTGCTCGAGCTTGCGTGCGCCGATACCCGGGATCGCGATCAGCGCGGCTTCGTCGTCGGGTAGCAGCTCGGCGATCGCGATCAGGGTGTTGTCGGTGAAGACGACGTACGCGGCACCTTCTGCTCCTTGGCGACGTCCAACCGCCACTCCTTGAGCCGCAGCAGCAATGCCTCGTCCACGTCCGCCGAGCACGTCTCGCAGCGCCGCAGCATGACGGCCGCCGGGGTGGTCAGGTTGTTGTTGCAGATCCGGCACCGCGAAGCCGCCTTGCTTGCGGCGGGATTTGCCCGGCGCCGGGTCGGCACGCGTCTGCGGCGCGATTCCGTTGAGAAACCGCGACGGCTTGCGGGTCTGCCGGCCGCCCGGGCTGCGCGACATCGCCCAGGACAGCGCCAAATGCACTCGGGCCCTGGTGATTCCGACATAGAGCAGGCGACGTTCTTCTTCGACGGGCTCGCTCTCGGCGCCATGGGCCAAGGCATGCGAGATGGGTAGGGTGCCGTCGGCCAATCCGACCAGGAACACCGCATCCCATTCCAGCCCCTTGGCGGCGTGCAACGACGCCAGGGTGACGCCCTGCACCACCGGTGGATGGCGCGCGTCGGCCCGGATCCGCAGCTCGGCCACCAGCCCCGGCAGTTCCAGCTGCGGGCGCTGCGCGACCTCGTCGTCCACCAGCTCGGCCAACGCCGTCAGCGCCTCCCAGCGCTCCCGGGCGCGGGTGCCGTCGGGTTCCTCGGCGGTGAGCCCCAGCGGTTCCAGCACCGCGCGGACCACGTCGGGCAGTGGCCGTTCCGGAGGCCCCTCGGCACCGCGCTCGGCCGCGCGATGCAGCGCCACCATCGCCTGCTTGATCTCCTGGCGGTTGAAGAAGCCCTCGCCGCCGCGCACCTGGTAGGCGATGCCCGCCTCGGTCAGGGCTTCCTCGTAGATCTCGGACTGCGCGTTGACGCGATAGAGCACCGCGATTTCGGATGGCGCGGTGCCGGATTCGATCAGCCCGGCGATCGCCTTGGCGACCGCGGCCGCCTCGACGGTCTCGTCGGGATGCTCGTGAAACGTCGGGGCCGGACCCGGCGCGCGCTGCCCGGACAGCTGCAGTTTGCTGCCGGCGACCGGCCGCGGGCCGCGGCGATCACCTGGTTGGCCAGCGATACGACCTGCGGGGTGGACCGGTAGTCGCGCTCCAGGCGCACCACCGTGCGTCGGGAAACTGCCGCGAGAAGTCGAGCAGGAAGCGGGGCGAGGCGCCGGTGAACGAGTAGATGGTCTGGTTGGCATCGCCGACGACCGTCAGGTCGTCTCGGTCGCCCAGCCACGCCGACAGCACCCGCTGCTGCAGCGGGGTGACGTCCTGGTATTCGTCGACGACGAAGCAGCGGTAGCGGTCGCGGAACTCCTCGGCGACCGCGGCGTCGTTCTCGATCGCGGCCGCGGTGTGCAGCAGCAGGTCGTCGAAGTCGAGCAGCGTCACCGATTCGTCGCGAACCTTGAGGGCCTCGTAGGCGGTGTAGACGTCGGCGACCTTCTTGGCGTCCAACGGGATGTCCCGCCCGGCCGCGGCGACCTCGCTCGGGTACGCCTCGGGGCTGATCAGCGAGGCCTTGGCCCATTCGATCTCACCGGCCAGGTCGCGCACGTCGTCGGTGCTGACATTGAGCCGGATACGGCTGGCCGCCCGGGCGACGACGGCAAACTTGGTGTCCAGCAGCTGCCAGCCGGTGTCGCCGACCACGCGCGGCCAGAAATACCGCAACTGCCGGTGCGCGGCCGAGTGAAAAGTCAGCGCCTGCACAGCGCCGACGCCCGCTCCGGTCTGCGTGTTCGCGTCCAGCGTTCGCAATCGGGGACCGCATCTCCCCCGCCGCGCGCTGGGTGAACGTGACCGCGAGCACCTGCCCGGCGGCGACATGGCCGCTCGCCACCAGCTGGGCGATGCGGTGCGTGATGGTGCGGGTCTTGCCCGTTCCGGCGCCCGCGAGCACGCAGACCGGTCCGCGCGGCGCCAGCACGGCCTCGCGCTGTTCGTCGTCCAGTCCGGCGGTCAGTGGGTCGGCGACCATCGGCATGCCGTCCATCTTGGCAGCGGTCGCCGACAAACCGGGTGTTTCGCCACGCCGAACCGGCCCCACCTCCTCACGCCCGCTGCGCGGAACGCATCGTCGGCGGGCTACGTTATCGGGTTATGAGCAACGCTCCGATTACCGTTTACACGACGTCATGGTGTGGCTACTGCCATCGGCTCATGACCGTGCTCAAGTCCAACGGAATCTCCTACGAGACGGTCGACATCGAAGCCGACCCGGTGGCCGCGGAATTCGTCGGTTCGGTCAACGGTGGCAACCGGACGGTGCCGACGGTGAAGTTCGCCGACGGGTCGACGCTGACCAACCCGAGTGCCGCCGAGGTGAAGGCGAAGCTGGCTCAGGTCGCCGGTTAAGCGCTCGGCCTGAACCCGCGCACTCGGCCCGAGCATCCGGTATGTGCGCCTTACGATACGAGCCATGGCGCCGAATTTGCGTTCGCGACAAGACAGCCCGATTCGCAAATCCTGGCCCGCCGCAATCGCTTGCTGCGCGGTGATACTGATACCGGCTTGCTCGCATTCGAGCACTCCGGCGAAGTCGCACCCCACCGTCACACATGTCGACGACATGATCGTCGGCCTGGATGATGTCCGGCGCATCGCCAAAGCGGACGACCTCGACCGCGCCGAGGCGGACCTGAACAAGCCGGCCCCGTCGGACGCCAATGCTCCGGGACCGTGTCGGGTGGTCGGACACAACGACGTCACCTTCGGCAGCGCCTGGACGGAGTTTCGTGCCGCGGGATATCACGGCGTCACCGACGACATCCAGCCGTTGGGCAGGGCCATGATCAATGGCGTCACCCAGGCGGCGGCGCGCTACGCGAATCCCGCAGCGGCACAAGGCGCGTTCCATCAGCTGGAGTCGTCGCTGCACGCGTGCCTGGATCTGCACGATCCCAATTACAGCTTCACTCTGGACAGCCCGGATCCGTCGATGCTGAGGATCAGCGCCCACCAGTGGAGCCATCTGTACCGGACCAAGTCCGCCTATGTGGTGTCGGTCGGCGTGGTGGGCCTGGAGTCCGCGGATCAGATCGCGAATTCTGTCCTGCAGATGATCAACGACCGCATCGGCTAGCGATTCAGTCCAGCTCTGCCCAGGATTCGATGATCACGCGTGCGATCGAAATCGACCCGGGCAGAAGCAGTTTCGACTCCGACGAACTGCTCCAGTCACCGACGGCAAGCGCCGCGCGCACCTCGTCGCGAGTGAACCAGGCTGCCTCGGCGATCTCACCGTCGTTGAACGAGAACTCCTCGTCGGGGTCGCCCAACGCGTGGAAACCGATCATCAGCGAACGCGGGAAGGGCCACGGCTGGCTGCCCAGGTAGCGAACGTCGCTGACGTTCAGGCCGATTTCCTCGCGGATCTCGCGGACCACGCAGACCTCGAAAGACTCTCCGGCTTCCACGAATCCGGCCAGTAGCGAGAACATTCGCTCGGGCCACACCGCCTGGCGAGCCAGCACCGCGCGGTCACCGCCGTCGTGCACCAGGCAGATGACCGCCGGGTCGATGCGGGGGAACTCCTCATGCCCGGTGACCGGGTTGACCCGCGACCAGCCCGCCCGGGCCAGTTTCGTCGGGGAGCCGTCCACCGCGCTGAATCGGGCGCTGTCATGCCAATTCAGCAGCGCGACGGCCGACGACACCAGTTGGCTGCTGGTGTCGTCGAAGATCGGGCCGAGACTGCGCAGGTTCACCACTTCGGTTTGGACGTCCGGGTCCTCGGGTGCTTGCAGCGCTCCTCGGATGGCCCAGACGTGCTGGTCGTTTTCGATCCGGCCGAGGAATACCGCGTCGTGCGGCGGCTTTTCGCCCAGTTCGGCCGCCTTGCCGAGCACCACCCGGCCGTTGGCGACCAGCACCTGGTTGCGCGTATCCACCCGCAGCAGCGCCGCATCCGCCCATCCCTCCGTGGCCGCGTCGACGTCGGTGCGCAGTTGGTCGGCCCGGTCGGCGCCGACGCGTGAGAGCAACGGCACGCTGCTCAGCTGGAAGTCCACTAGTGCCCCGCGTTTTTGATGTAGAGCAGCCGGTCGGTGGCCTCGACGGCGTCGACCTCGGGTGCGCCGATGCGAAGCAGATGTCCGTCCCGCACGACGCCGAGCACGATGTCGCGCAGGTGCCGCGGCGATCCGCCGACTTCGCTCGCCTCCACTTCGCGTTCGGCGATGGCCAGCCCGGTGTCCGGGGTCAGCAGGTCTTCGATCATCTCCACGACGCTGGGCATCGTGGTGGCGAGGCCGAGCAGCCGGCCCGCGGTCTCCGAGGAGACCACCACCGAGTCCGCGCCCGATTGCTGCAGCAGGTGCGAATTCTCGGCCTCCCGGATCGCCGCGACGATCTTGGCCTTGGGCGCGATCTCGCGCGCCGTCAGGGTGACCAGCACGGCGGTGTCGTCACGGTTGGTGGCAACGATGATCGACGACGCGTGCTGCGCCCCGGCCAGCCGCAGCACGTCGGACTTGGTGCCGTCGCCGTGCACGGTGACCAGGCCGGCGGTGGTGGCGTGCTCGAGGGCGCCGCGGTCGGTGTCGACGACGACGATCTCGCCTTGGGCGGCCTCGTCGCTGACCCGCGCGGCGACGGCACGTTTGCCCTTGGTGCCGTACCCGATCACGATGGTGTGGTTACGCACTCTGTTCCTCCAACGCTGAATTTTCCATCCCTGCCGGGACCGCTCCGAGAGCACCTCGAGCGTCGTTCCGACCAACACGACCAGGAACGCGATCCGCAGCGGAGTGAAGACGACGGTGTTGACCAGGCGTGCGGTTTCGGTAAAGGGCGTGATGTCGCCGTAGCCGGTCGTCGACAGTGACACCGCCGAGAAATAGAGGCAGTCCAGGAACGTCAGCCGATCGCCGCGCACGTCGCGGTAGCCATTGCGGTCCAGGTAGACGACGAGGGCGGCACCGAACAAGACCAGCAGCGCGATGACCAGCCGCCGGGTGATGACGCGGGCGGGGCTGCCGTGGTCTTCGGGGATGCGCAACACTCCGACCAGCGAGTGACCGGGCTGGGTGGTCAGTCTCTCGTCGAGACCTCGCAGCCGTCGCAATCTACCTTTGGGCACAGTGGTCCATCGTTGGCCGGACAACACCGCACGCCACACGCACGCCTCAAATGTAACCACGATCGCCGGTCGGCAGACACTTGATCGGCTCAGACGGCGACATCGCGCTCGCCTGCGTCATCGGCCTGGGGTGACGGCCCGCTCGCCGAGGCCAGCCCGGCCAGCTCGCCGAGATCGGGCAGTTCGTCGGGCACGACGGTGA
>JAQISU010000903.1:0-20796 GCA_029339505.1 Unio delphinus | reverse complement strand
GGAAATAATAATTCTGGATATTGCAAGAGAATACAGCCAAATGTGGCCACACAAATCAACTACAGGTACCAATACATCCTATATCATAAACTAAATGTGAAATTCTGATCCCCAAAACTTGTAAACAAGAATGGAAATTTGCATATGTGGGACATATACAATGTAATTGTTATGATCAAATGTGCAAAAATAATTCCAATGATCTGTTTGAACATTTAAAGTGTATTTTTAAGGGTGTTTGATACCAATTATTAACCTCAATGGTTCAATAGAATCAGATATCAGCTGATATTACAATACCGCACTCTATCCAAGTACTGAATTGAAATATGTTACCATACATGGGCATATTAATGAAGAAAATAACATTTTGGGATACATTTAGTGCACACAGCCAGAAATGTGTCTTACAGATTCACTGTAGGTACAATGTCAGCCTATATGATGTACTGAATGTGAACTTTGGATCCTAAACATTCTAAAATATGTGAATATTTGTTCATGTGGGATATGTAACCATGCTAAGATCAGTTGTACACAGTTAGACTCAAAATATCTGTTTGAATATATCTTGTGCAATCTTTAGAGTGTCAGTTAACAAATATTATTAGTAATTAACAATGCATAAATTAAGATGTATCATAACAATTCACATAACATCATACAGGCCACAATGCCGCACTTCACTAATCAATATCTTAGCCAAACTGAACAATAAAATTGAATGCATTTTGTGTTCAACTTACATAATTTTGCTGTTTTCTTACATCCAAGGGTAAATATACATGTGGAAAGTATATTTTATCCCTTCAGCCTGCATTTCATTCTCAGAAAGTTTAAACTGATTTAGTAGAGAACTTGAGTAGGTTCTAGTATAAAGTTTTCATCACTGTCCTCTCACTAAACACCCTGTAACTATATTTGTTAACAATTACTAAAGGCTATATAAGCAGATATGTGTTACTCAGGAAGTCACCCCATCATAAACACATAAATTAACGGATTGGACCCCTAATAAATAGTTTGAATGATCAATACAAAATAGAATCTGTCTTTCATACATTTTAAATGTATGTCTCATTTTGACTTACAAAGATATTTTCTTTGACAAAATTTGACAAATATCCATCATTGTAGCTTGTATATGGTGTAGGAGTATAAAGATGCTGATATCATTTGATATAATTTCCAAAAATATTATCTATGTGCATTTTAAGGGGCAAATTTTAATTTTTTAATTTTTAAAAAAAAAATTATTAAAATTTTAAAAAATTAAATTAATTTTTAAATTCTAATGTCATTTTCCTATTTTTAATGTTAATATATATAACACCTTCAAATTTCATGTGTTTATCATTAATAATAAAAATTTTATAGCATATTAAAGTTTCATCAATACTGCCTGTACAGGACATAGACCACAATTAATTTTACTATATGTTCTCTACATATATTTCTCAGTACTGACCTTTCCACAGTGTGACAATCAATACAAATCATATGTTAATCTAAAATACCTCCAAAGATGACTTCACGGTGAAATTCTTGTCAAGGGTTGATCGGCATTTTTTTGAGCTGCTGCACTGTAAACAGAACAGCATGTACACAGACCACATATTTCACTTCCGGATCATCACCAAAGCCTTATTACTCCATGTGCACTGTCGCCAAATTACACACTGACAACCACTCTCTCTGCTCATATTCTCAAGAATGAACAATTACCTTTAAATCCCTACCAAATATGCATCAATATAACTCTTCTATCACCACCAAAAGGAGAGAGGAAAAAATGTTCTAAAAATAGACTGGAACTACATTCGTGGGTACTGAACTGGAAGTATTAATTGTGGTGTGATTCCTGACAGGCCCAACTTTTTGGGGCAAATTTTAGTAAAACTTTTATATTTGAATGCCACACCTATTTGAACTTTATACATGAAGTCTTTTTGAATTGCCTTGCATACAAGACATGTGACACCTGCTGGAAAGTGTGTAGTGCAGGTGTTCCACAGGGTGCAAGTGTTGATTCATGTGCTTTTGAGAAACCAAAACTAAATTTGCTATATCTTCCTTAATTATAGGACTTTTTCAATGCTGTAAAAACCTAATTGTACTACAAGATAAGGCCTGTCTGAAAATATGTTTAAAGATTATACATTGTGATCAATTAAAATTTTAATGGAAATTTAAATAAACATTTAAATTTATAAACTAAATTATTTTGAAAAATTAAATTTTCATAAAAGTTTGATAACAGATTTTGTCAAAGTTTAGACAGAAAAGTTTATCAATCAATGGTCTTTAAAATAAATGATGGTTTGGGTCTGTGTAACTGAGAACATTTTTCCCAGGGGTAGTGAAGTAGCATGACTCATAGTGATTTTGGCAACAAACCGCAATATGCCTGTCAAGGTGCATATAGGTGTACACACTAAAGAAGCAACAACAGGTGCTATGTTCCATATTTATTGTGTCAGGTATTTAGGCAGTTATTTGTACAACTAATATTGCACTCAGATTTAAACATCTGATGGGACCACTTCCATGTTTTATAGGAAAATTGCATTACATTTCAGTGTCGATAACTACAAAAAGCGACAATAAGATAGGAAAATACAGTTTTTAGGCAGGCTTTACCTTACTGAACAATGGTGCTAATCTCTCCCATGAAGATCTAAGCCATGTCCTTGAGGTGCTGTATATTAGTGTGGTGATATGATCACTTATGGCAGTACACTGCATATGTCCTTATGAAACCTTGCTATCACCACCAGACTACTGGAGAGCTTCCAAGCTGATCCACCACTAACACTTTGTTCCAGATACCAGCCTAGACCTGAAAAGATATAAAATGTTTCACTTATATCTAGAAAACAGTAAGATGTATGCAAATGAAGTTAAAATGTGTTAGATATAGTGATTTCCAAATAACATTCAGGCAGCAAGCATAGGAAATAAATATTAAACTTAACAGAGTGACACTCAGAAATGTGAAGTAATAGTCATGTATTAAAGTAATAAATTCATCCTAAAAGTATATGAAGTTTCTATAAGCATATCTGGTCATTTACAGGTTAAATAACTAATCAGGTAGACTATGCATCACAAACTTTAAGGAAATGCGGGGACGGTGAGGTTTGATCATTGGTGGAAACATTAGTACATGCCAGTATACAGGATAGTCAAGCGACAATGTAGTAAAAAAGAATATATTACTATAAGCAATCTTATTCATGAGGGAAATAATAATTCTGGATATTGCAAGAGAATACAGCCAAATGTGGCCACACAAATCAACTACAGGTACCAATACATCCTATATCATAAACTAAATGTGAAATTCTGATCCCCAAAACTTGTAAACAAGAATGGAAATTTGCATATGTGGGACATATACAATGTAATTGTTATGATCAAATGTGCAAAAATAATTCCAATGATCTGTTTGAACATTTAAAGTGTATTTTTAAGGGTGTTTGATACCAATTATTAACCTCAATGGTTCAATAGAATCAGATATCAGCTGATATTACAATACCGCACTCTATCCAAGTACTGAATTGAAATATGTTACCATACATGGGCATATTAATGAAGAAAATAACATTTTGGGATACATTTAGTGCACACAGCCAGAAATGTGTCTTACAGATTCACTGTAGGTACAATGTCAGCCTATATGATGTACTGAATGTGAACTTTGGATCCTAAACATTCTAAAATATGTGAATATTTGTTCATGTGGGATATGTAACCATGCTAAGATCAGTTGTACACAGTTAGACTCAAAATATCTGTTTGAATATATCTTGTGCAATCTTTAGAGTGTCAGTTAACAAATATTATTAGTAATTAACAATGCATAAATTAAGATGTATCATAACAATTCACATAACATCATACAGGCCACAATGCCGCACTTCACTAATCAATATCTTAGCCAAACTGAACAATAAAATTGAATGCATTTTGTGTTCAACTTACATAATTTTGCTGTTTTCTTACATCCAAGGGTAAATATACATGTGGAAAGTATATTTTATCCCTTCAGCCTGCATTTCATTCTCAGAAAGTTTAAACTGATTTAGTAGAGAACTTGAGTAGGTTCTAGTATAAAGTTTTCATCACTGTCCTCTCACTAAACACCCTGTAACTATATTTGTTAACAATTACTAAAGGCTATATAAGCAGATATGTGTTACTCAGGAAGTCACCCCATCATAAACACATAAATTAACGGATTGGACCCCTAATAAATAGTTTGAATGATCAATACAAAATAGAATCTGTCTTTCATACATTTTAAATGTATGTCTCATTTTGACTTACAAAGATATTTTCTTTGACAAAATTTGACAAATATCCATCATTGTAGCTTGTATATGGTGTAGGAGTATAAAGATGCTGATATCATTTGATATAATTTCCAAAAATATTATCTATGTGCATTTTAAGGGGCAAATTTTAATTTTTTAATTTTTAAAAAAAAAATTATTAAAATTTTAAAAAATTAAATTAATTTTTAAATTCTAATGTCATTTTCCTATTTTTAATGTTAATATATATAACACCTTCAAATTTCATGTGTTTATCATTAATAATAAAAATTTTATAGCATATTAAAGTTTCATCAATACTGCCTGTACAGGACATAGACCACAATTAATTTTACTATATGTTCTCTACATATATTTCTCAGTACTGACCTTTCCACAGTGTGACAATCAATACAAATCATATGTTAATCTAAAATACCTCCAAAGATGACTTCACGGTGAAATTCTTGTCAAGGGTTGATCGGCATTTTTTTGAGCTGCTGCACTGTAAACAGAACAGCATGTACACAGACCACATATTTCACTTCCGGATCATCACCAAAGCCTTATTACTCCATGTGCACTGTCGCCAAATTACACACTGACAACCACTCTCTCTGCTCATATTCTCAAGAATGAACAATTACCTTTAAATCCCTACCAAATATGCATCAATATAACTCTTCTATCACCACCAAAAGGAGAGAGGAAAAAATGTTCTAAAAATAGACTGGAACTACATTCGTGGGTACTGAACTGGAAGTATTAATTGTGGTGTGATTCCTGACAGGCCCAACTTTTTGGGGCAAATTTTAGTAAAACTTTTATATTTGAATGCCACACCTATTTGAACTTTATACATGAAGTCTTTTTGAATTGCCTTGCATACAAGACATGTGACACCTGCTGGAAAGTGTGTAGTGCAGGTGTTCCACAGGGTGCAAGTGTTGATTCATGTGCTTTTGAGAAACCAAAACTAAATTTGCTATATCTTCCTTAATTATAGGACTTTTTCAATGCTGTAAAAACCTAATTGTACTACAAGATAAGGCCTGTCTGAAAATATGTTTAAAGATTATACATTGTGATCAATTAAAATTTTAATGGAAATTTAAATAAACATTTAAATTTATAAACTAAATTATTTTGAAAAATTAAATTTTCATAAAAGTTTGATAACAGATTTTGTCAAAGTTTAGACAGAAAAGTTTATCAATCAATGGTCTTTAAAATAAATGATGGTTTGGGTCTGTGTAACTGAGAACATTTTTCCCAGGGGTAGTGAAGTAGCATGACTCATAGTGATTTTGGCAACAAACCGCAATATGCCTGTCGAGGGGCCCCGAGTGGCCGAGTGGTCTAAAGCGCTGTCCGTTACGGACCACTGCCATCTCACCTCTGTCTGCGTGGGTTCGAGTCTAAGATTCGGCTAATGTAGTTAAGTGAGAAAGCTTGCCAGTAGCTTCTCGTGGGTCGGTGGTTCTTTCCGGGGTTTTTCCGGTTTCTTCCTCCACCACTAATACTGGCCGCCATGTATAGCCTATATATTGTGCTGAAAAATGGCGTTAAACCATAAAAAACAAAAAACAAACAATATGCCTGTCAAGGTGCATATAGGTGTACACACTAAAGAAGCAACAACAGGTGCTATGTTCCATATTTATTGTGTCAGGTATTTAGGCAGTTATTTGTACAACTAATATTGCACTCAGATTTAAACATCTGATGGGACCACTTCCATGTTTTATAGGAAAATTGCATTACATTTCAGTGTCGATAACTACAAAAAGCGACAATAAGATAGGAAAATACAGTTTTTAGGCAGGCTTTACCTTACTGAACAATGGTGCTAATCTCTCCCATGAAGATCTAAGCCATGTCCTTGAGGTGCTGTATATTAGTGTGGTGATATGATCACTTATGGCAGTACACTGCATATGTCCTTATGAAACCTTGCTATCACCACCAGACTACTGGAGAGCTTCCAAGCTGATCCACCACTAACACTTTGTTCCAGATACCAGCCTAGACCTGAAAAGATATAAAATGTTTCACTTATATCTAGAAAACAGTAAGATGTATGCAAATGAAGTTAAAATGTGTTAGATATAGTGATTTCCAAATAACATTCAGGCAGCAAGCATAGGAAATAAATATTAAACTTAACAGAGTGACACTCAGAAATGTGAAGTAATAGTCATGTATTAAAGTAATAAATTCATCCTAAAAGTATATGAAGTTTCTATAAGCATATCTGGTCATTTACAGGTTAAATAACTAATCAGGTAGACTATGCATCACAAACTTTAAGGAAATGCGGGGACGGTGAGGTTTGATCATTGGTGGAAACATTAGTACATGCCAGTATACAGGATAGTCAAGCGACAATGTAGTAAAAAAGAATATATTACTATAAGCAATCTTATTCATGAGGGAAATAATAATTCTGGATATTGCAAGAGAATACAGCCAAATGTGGCCACACAAATCAACTACAGGTACCAATACATCCTATATCATAAACTAAATGTGAAATTCTGATCCCCAAAACTTGTAAACAAGAATGGAAATTTGCATATGTGGGACATATACAATGTAATTGTTATGATCAAATGTGCAAAAATAATTCCAATGATCTGTTTGAACATTTAAAGTGTATTTTTAAGGGTGTTTGATACCAATTATTAACCTCAATGGTTCAATAGAATCAGATATCAGCTGATATTACAATACCGCACTCTATCCAAGTACTGAATTGAAATATGTTACCATACATGGGCATATTAATGAAGAAAATAACATTTTGGGATACATTTAGTGCACACAGCCAGAAATGTGTCTTACAGATTCACTGTAGGTACAATGTCAGCCTATATGATGTACTGAATGTGAACTTTGGATCCTAAACATTCTAAAATATGTGAATATTTGTTCATGTGGGATATGTAACCATGCTAAGATCAGTTGTACACAGTTAGACTCAAAATATCTGTTTGAATATATCTTGTGCAATCTTTAGAGTGTCAGTTAACAAATATTATTAGTAATTAACAATGCATAAATTAAGATGTATCATAACAATTCACATAACATCATACAGGCCACAATGCCGCACTTCACTAATCAATATCTTAGCCAAACTGAACAATAAAATTGAATGCATTTTGTGTTCAACTTACATAATTTTGCTGTTTTCTTACATCCAAGGGTAAATATACATGTGGAAAGTATATTTTATCCCTTCAGCCTGCATTTCATTCTCAGAAAGTTTAAACTGATTTAGTAGAGAACTTGAGTAGGTTCTAGTATAAAGTTTTCATCACTGTCCTCTCACTAAACACCCTGTAACT
This sequence comes from Unio delphinus, assembly GCA_029339505.1. Lineage (NCBI taxonomy): Eukaryota > Metazoa > Mollusca > Bivalvia > Unionida > Unionidae > Unio > Unio delphinus. The sequence goes on along the minus strand of JAQISU010000903.1, from coordinate 13,127 downwards.
ATATTTGTTAACAATTACTAAAGGCTATATAAGCAGATATGTGTTACTCAGGAAGTCACCCCATCATAAACACATAAATTAACGGATTGGACCCCTAATAAATAGTTTGAATGATCAATACAAAATAGAATCTGTCTTTAATACATTTTAAATGTATGTCTCATTTTGACTTACAAAGATATTTTCTTTGACAAAATTTGACAAATATCCATCATTGTAGCTTGTATATGGTGTAGGAGTATAAAGATGCTGATATCATTTGATATAATTTCCAAAAATATTATCTATGTGCATTTTAAGGGGCAAATTTTAATTTTTTAATTTTTAAAAAAAAAATTATTAAAATTTTAAAAAATTAAATTAATTTTTAAATTCTAATGTCATTTTCCTATTTTTAATGTTAATATATATAACACCTTCAAATTTCATGTGTTTATCATTAATAATAAAAATTTTATAGCATATTAAAGTTTCATCAATACTGCCTGTACAGGACATAGACCACAATTAATTTTACTATATGTTCTCTACATATATTTCTCAGTACTGACCTTTCCACAGTGTGACAATCAATACAAATCATATGTTAATCTAAAATACCTCCAAAGATGACTTCACGGTGAAATTCTTGTCAAGGGTTGATCGGCATTTTTTTGAGCTGCTGCACTGTAAACAGAACAGCATGTACACAGACCACATATTTCACTTCCGGATCATCACCAAAGCCTTATTACTCCATGTGCACTGTCGCCAAATTACACACTGACAACCACTCTCTCTGCTCATATTCTCAAGAATGAACAATTACCTTTAAATCCCTACCAAATATGCATCAATATAACTCTTCTATCACCACCAAAAGGAGAGAGGAAAAAATGTTCTAAAAATAGACTGGAACTACATTCGTGGGTACTGAACTGGAAGTATTAATTGTGGTGTGATTCCTGACAGGCCCAACTTTTTGGGGCAAATTTTAGTAAAACTTTTATATTTGAATGCCACACCTATTTGAACTTTATACATGAAGTCTTTTTGAATTGCCTTGCATACAAGACATGTGACACCTGCTGGAAAGTGTGTAGTGCAGGTGTTCCACAGGGTGCAAGTGTTGATTCATGTGCTTTTGAGAAACCAAAACTAAATTTGCTATATCTTCCTTAATTATAGGACTTTTTCAATGCTGTAAAAACCTAATTGTACTACAAGATAAGGCCTGTCTGAAAATATGTTTAAAGATTATACATTGTGATCAATTAAAATTTTAATGGAAATTTAAATAAACATTTAAATTTATAAACTAAATTATTTTGAAAAATTAAATTTTCATAAAAGTTTGATAACAGATTTTGTCAAAGTTTAGACAGAAAAGTTTATCAATCAATGGTCTTTAAAATAAATGATGGTTTGGGTCTGTGTAACTGAGAACATTTTTCCCAGGGGTAGTGAAGTAGCATGACTCATAGTGATTTTGGCAACAAACCGCAATATGCCTGTCAAGGTGCATATAGGTGTACACACTAAAGAAGCAACAACAGGTGCTATGTTCCATATTTATTGTGTCAGGTATTTAGGCAGTTATTTGTACAACTAATATTGCACTCAGATTTAAACATCTGATGGGACCACTTCCATGTTTTATAGGAAAATTGCATTACATTTCAGTGTCGATAACTACAAAAAGCGACAATAAGATAGGAAAATACAGTTTTTAGGCAGGCTTTACCTTACTGAACAATGGTGCTAATCTCTCCCATGAAGATCTAAGCCATGTCCTTGAGGTGCTGTATATTAGTGTGGTGATATGATCACTTATGGCAGTACACTGCATATGTCCTTATGAAACCTTGCTATCACCACCAGACTACTGGAGAGCTTCCAAGCTGATCCACCACTAACACTTTGTTCCAGATACCAGCCTAGACCTGAAAAGATATAAAATGTTTCACTTATATCTAGAAAACAGTAAGATGTATGCAAATGAAGTTAAAATGTGTTAGATATAGTGATTTCCAAATAACATTCAGGCAGCAAGCATAGGAAATAAATATTAAACTTAACAGAGTGACACTCAGAAATGTGAAGTAATAGTCATGTATTAAAGTAATAAATTCATCCTAAAAGTATATGAAGTTTCTATAAGCATATCTGGTCATTTACAGGTTAAATAACTAATCAGGTAGACTATGCATCACAAACTTTAAGGAAATGCGGGGACGGTGAGGTTTGATCATTGGTGGAAACATTAGTACATGCCAGTATACAGGATAGTCAAGCGACAATGTAGTAAAAAAGAATATATTACTATAAGCAATCTTATTCATGAGGGAAATAATAATTCTGGATATTGCAAGAGAATACAGCCAAATGTGGCCACACAAATCAACTACAGGTACCAATACATCCTATATCATAAACTAAATGTGAAATTCTGATCCCCAAAACTTGTAAACAAGAATGGAAATTTGCATATGTGGGACATATACAATGTAATTGTTATGATCAAATGTGCAAAAATAATTCCAATGATCTGTTTGAACATTTAAAGTGTATTTTTAAGGGTGTTTGATACCAATTATTAACCTCAATGGTTCAATAGAATCAGATATCAGCTGATATTACAATACCGCACTCTATCCAAGTACTGAATTGAAATATGTTACCATACATGGGCATATTAATGAAGAAAATAACATTTTGGGATACATTTAGTGCACACAGCCAGAAATATGTCTTACAGATTCACTGTAGGTACAATGTCAGCCTATATGATGTACTGAATGTGAACTTTGGATCCTAAACATTCTAAAATATGTGAATATTTGTTCATGTGGGATATGTAACCATGCTAAGATCAGTTGTACACAGTTAGACTCAAAATATCTGTTTGAATATATCTTGTGCAATCTTTAGAGTGTCAGTTAACAAATATTATTAGTAATTAACAATGCATAAATTAAGATGTATCATAACAATTCACATAACATCATACAGGCCACAATGCCGCACTTCACTAATCAATATCTTAGCCAAACTGAACAATAAAATTGAATGCATTTTGTGTTCAACTTACATAATTTTGCTGTTTTCTTACATCCAAGGGTAAATATACATGTGGAAAGTATATTTTATCCCTTCAGCCTGCATTTCATTCTCAGAAAGTTTAAACTGATTTAGTAGAGAACTTGAGTAGGTTCTAGTATAAAGTTTTCATCACTGTCCTCTCACTAAACACCCTGTAACTATATTTGTTAACAATTACTAAAGGCTATATAAGCAGATATGTGTTACTCAGGAAGTCACCCCATCATAAACACATAAATTAACGGATTGGACCCCTAATAAATAGTTTGAATGATCAATACAAAATAGAATCTGTCTTTCATACATTTTAAATGTATGTCTCATTTTGACTTACAAAGATATTTTCTTTGACAAAATTTGACAAATATCCATCATTGTAGCTTGTATATGGTGTAGGAGTATAAAGATGCTGATATCATTTGATATAATTTCCAAAAATATTATCTATGTGCATTTTAAGGGGCAAATTTTAATTTTTTAATTTTTAAAAAAAAAATTATTAAAATTTTAAAAAATTAAATTAATTTTTAAATTCTAATGTCATTTTCCTATTTTTAATGTTAATATATATAACACCTTCAAATTTCATGTGTTTATCATTAATAATAAAAATTTTATAGCATATTAAAGTTTCATCAATACTGCCTGTACAGGACATAGACCACAATTAATTTTACTATATGTTCTCTACATATATTTCTCAGTACTGACCTTTCCACAGTGTGACAATCAATACAAATCATATGTTAATCTAAAATACCTCCAAAGATGACTTCACGGTGAAATTCTTGTCAAGGGTTGATCGGCATTTTTTTGAGCTGCTGCACTGTAAACAGAACAGCATGTACACAGACCACATATTTCACTTCCGGATCATCACCAAAGCCTTATTACTCCATGTGCACTGTCGCCAAATTACACACTGACAACCACTCTCTCTGCTCATATTCTCAAGAATGAACAATTACCTTTAAATCCCTACCAAATATGCATCAATATAACTCTTCTATCACCACCAAAAGGAGAGAGGAAAAAATGTTCTAAAAATAGACTGGAACTACATTCGTGGGTACTGAACTGGAAGTATTAATTGTGGTGTGATTCCTGACAGGCCCAACTTTTTGGGGCAAATTTTAGTAAAACTTTTATATTTGAATGCCACACCTATTTGAACTTTATACATGAAGTCTTTTTGAATTGCCTTGCATACAAGACATGTGACACCTGCTGGAAAGTGTGTAGTGCAGGTGTTCCACAGGGTGCAAGTGTTGATTCATGTGCTTTTGAGAAACCAAAACTAAATTTGCTATATCTTCCTTAATTATAGGACTTTTTCAATGCTGTAAAAACCTAATTGTACTACAAGATAAGGCCTGTCTGAAAATATGTTTAAAGATTATACATTGTGATCAATTAAAATTTTAATGGAAATTTAAATAAACATTTAAATTTATAAACTAAATTATTTTGAAAAATTAAATTTTCATAAAAGTTTGATAACAGATTTTGTCAAAGTTTAGACAGAAAAGTTTATCAATCAATGGTCTTTAAAATAAATGATGGTTTGGGTCTGTGTAACTGAGAACATTTTTCCCAGGGGTAGTGAAGTAGCATGACTCATAGTGATTTTGGCAACAAACCGCAATATGCCTGTCAAGGTGCATATAGGTGTACACACTAAAGAAGCAACAACAGGTGCTATGTTCCATATTTATTGTGTCAGGTATTTAGGCAGTTATTTGTACAACTAATATTGCACTCAGATTTAAACATCTGATGGGACCACTTCCATGTTTTATAGGAAAATTGCATTACATTTCAGTGTCGATAACTACAAAAAGCGACAATAAGATAGGAAAATACAGTTTTTAGGCAGGCTTTACCTTACTGAACAATGGTGCTAATCTCTCCCATGAAGATCTAAGCCATGTCCTTGAGGTGCTGTATATTAGTGTGGTGATATGATCACTTATGGCAGTACACTGCATATGTCCTTATGAAACCTTGCTATCACCACCAGACTACTGGAGAGCTTCCAAGCTGATCCACCACTAACACTTTGTTCCAGATACCAGCCTAGACCTGAAAAGATATAAAATGTTTCACTTATATCTAGAAAACAGTAAGATGTATGCAAATGAAGTTAAAATGTGTTAGATATAGTGATTTCCAAATAACATTCAGGCAGCAAGCATAGGAAATAAATATTAAACTTAACAGAGTGACACTCAGAAATGTGAAGTAATAGTCATGTATTAAAGTAATAAATTCATCCTAAAAGTATATGAAGTTTCTATAAGCATATCTGGTCATTTACAGGTTAAATAACTAATCAGGTAGACTATGCATCACAAACTTTAAGGAAATGCGGGGACGGTGAGGTTTGATCATTGGTGGAAACATTAGTACATGCCAGTATACAGGATAGTCAAGCGACAATGTAGTAAAAAAGAATATATTACTATAAGCAATCTTATTCATGAGGGAAATAATAATTCTGGATATTGCAAGAGAATACAGCCAAATGTGGCCACACAAATCAACTACAGGTACCAATACATCCTATATCATAAACTAAATGTGAAATTCTGATCCCCAAAACTTGTAAACAAGAATGGAAATTTGCATATGTGGGACATATACAATGTAATTGTTATGATCAAATGTGCAAAAATAATTCCAATGATCTGTTTGAACATTTAAAGTGTATTTTTAAGGGTGTTTGATACCAATTATTAACCTCAATGGTTCAATAGAATCAGATATCAGCTGATATTACAATACCGCACTCTATCCAAGTACTGAATTGAAATATGTTACCATACATGGGCATATTAATGAAGAAAATAACATTTTGGGATACATTTAGTGCACACAGCCAGAAATGTGTCTTACAGATTCACTGTAGGTACAATGTCAGCCTATATGATGTACTGAATGTGAACTTTGGATCCTAAACATTCTAAAATATGTGAATATTTGTTCATGTGGGATATGTAACCATGCTAAGATCAGTTGTACACAGTTAGACTCAAAATATCTGTTTGAATATATCTTGTGCAATCTTTAGAGTGTCAGTTAACAAATATTATTAGTAATTAACAATGCATAAATTAAGATGTATCATAACAATTCACATAACATCATACAGGCCACAATGCCGCACTTCACTAATCAATATCTTAGCCAAACTGAACAATAAAATTGAATGCATTTTGTGTTCAACTTACATAATTTTGCTGTTTTCTTACATCCAAGGGTAAATATACATGTGGAAAGTATATTTTATCCCTTCAGCCTGCATTTCATTCTCAGAAAGTTTAAACTGATTTAGTAGAGAACTTGAGTAGGTTCTAGTATAAAGTTTTCATCACTGTCCTCTCACTAAACACCCTGTAACTATATTTGTTAACAATTACTAAAGGCTATATAAGCAGATATGTGTTACTCAGGAAGTCACCCCATCATAAACACATAAATTAACGGATTGGACCCCTAATAAATAGTTTGAATGATCAATACAAAATAGAATCTGTCTTTCATACATTTTAAATGTATGTCTCATTTTGACTTACAAAGATATTTTCTTTGACAAAATTTGACAAATATCCATCATTGTAGCTTGTATATGGTGTAGGAGTATAAAGATGCTGATATCATTTGATATAATTTCCAAAAATATTATCTATGTGCATTTTAAGGGGCAAATTTTAATTTTTTAATTTTTAAAAAAAAAATTATTAAAATTTTAAAAAATTAAATTAATTTTTAAATTCTAATGTCATTTTCCTATTTTTAATGTTAATATATATAACACCTTCAAATTTCATGTGTTTATCATTAATAATAAAAATTTTATAGCATATTAAAGTTTCATCAATACTGCCTGTACAGGACATAGACCACAATTAATTTTACTATATGTTCTCTACATATATTTCTCAGTACTGACCTTTCCACAGTGTGACAATCAATACAAATCATATGTTAATCTAAAATACCTCCAAAGATGACTTCACGGTGAAATTCTTGTCAAGGGTTGATCGGCATTTTTTTGAGCTGCTGCACTGTAAACAGAACAGCATGTACACAGACCACATATTTCACTTCCGGATCATCACCAAAGCCTTATTACTCCATGTGCACTGTCGCCAAATTACACACTGACAACCACTCTCTCTGCTCATATTCTCAAGAATGAACAATTACCTTTAAATCCCTACCAAATATGCATCAATATAACTCTTCTATCACCACCAAAAGGAGAGAGGAAAAAATGTTCTAAAAATAGACTGGAACTACATTCGTGGGTACTGAACTGGAAGTATTAATTGTGGTGTGATTCCTGACAGGCCCAACTTTTTGGGGCAAATTTTAGTAAAACTTTTATATTTGAATGCCACACCTATTTGAACTTTATACATGAAGTCTTTTTGAATTGCCTTGCATACAAGACATGTGACACCTGCTGGAAAGTGTGTAGTGCAGGTGTTCCACAGGGTGCAAGTGTTGATTCATGTGCTTTTGAGAAACCAAAACTAAATTTGCTATATCTTCCTTAATTATAGGACTTTTTCAATGCTGTAAAAACCTAATTGTACTACAAGATAAGGCCTGTCTGAAAATATGTTTAAAGATTATACATTGTGATCAATTAAAATTTTAATGGAAATTTAAATAAACATTTAAATTTATAAACTAAATTATTTTGAAAAATTAAATTTTCATAAAAGTTTGATAACAGATTTTGTCAAAGTTTAGACAGAAAAGTTTATCAATCAATGGTCTTTAAAATAAATGATGGTTTGGGTCTGTGTAACTGAGAACATTTTTCCCAGGGGTAGTGAAGTAGCATGACTCATAGTGATTTTGGCAACAAACCGCAATATGCCTGTCAAGGTGCATATAGGTGTACACACTAAAGAAGCAACAACAGGTGCTATGTTCCATATTTATTGTGTCAGGTATTTAGGCAGTTATTTGTACAACTAATATTGCACTCAGATTTAAACATCTGATGGGACCACTTCCATGTTTTATAGGAAAATTGCATTACATTTCAGTGTCGATAACTACAAAAAGCGACAATAAGATAGGAAAATACAGTTTTTAGGCAGGCTTTACCTTACTGAACAATGGTGCTAATCTCTCCCATGAAGATCTAAGCCATGTCCTTGAGGTGCTGTATATTAGTGTGGTGATATGATCACTTATGGCAGTACACTGCATATGTCCTTATGAAACCTTGCTATCACCACCAGACTACTGGAGAGCTTCCAAGCTGATCCACCACTAACACTTTGTTCCAGATACCAGCCTAGACCTGAAAAGATATAAAATGTTTCACTTATATCTAGAAAACAGTAAGATGTATGCAAATGAAGTTAAAATGTGTTAGATATAGTGATTTCCAAATAACATTCAGGCAGCAAGCATAGGAAATAAATATTAAACTTAACAGAGTGACACTCAGAAATGTGAAGTAATAGTCATGTATTAAAGTAATAAATTCATCCTAAAAGTATATGAAGTTTCTATAAGCATATCTGGTCATTTACAGGTTAAATAACTAATCAGGTAGACTATGCATCACAAACTTTAAGGAAATGCGGGGACGGTGAGGTTTGATCATTGGTGGAAACATTAGTACATGCCAGTATACAGGATAGTCAAGCGACAATGTAGTAAAAAAGAATATATTACTATAAGCAATCTTATTCATGAGGGAAATAATAATTCTGGATATTGCAAGAGAATACAGCCAAATGTGGCCACACAAATCAACTACAGGTACCAATACATCCTATATCATAAACTAAATGTGAAATTCTGATCCCCAAAACTTGTAAACAAGAATGGAAATTTGCATATGTGGGACATATACAATGTAATTGTTATGATCAAATGTGCAAAAATAATTCCAATGATCTGTTTGAACATTTAAAGTGTATTTTTAAGGGTGTTTGATACCAATTATTAACCTCAATGGTTCAATAGAATCAGATATCAGCTGATATTACAATACCGCACTCTATCCAAGTACTGAATTGAAATATGTTACCATACATGGGCATATTAATGAAGAAAATAACATTTTGGGATACATTTAGTGCACACAGCCAGAAATGTGTCTTACAGATTCACTGTAGGTACAATGTCAGCCTATATGATGTACTGAATGTGAACTTTGGATCCTAAACATTCTAAAATATGTGAATATTTGTTCATGTGGGATATGTAACCATGCTAAGATCAGTTGTACACAGTTAGACTCAAAATATCTGTTTGAATATATCTTGTGCAATCTTTAGAGTGTCAGTTAACAAATATTATTAGTAATTAACAATGCATAAATTAAGATGTATCATAACAATTCACATAACATCATACAGGCCACAATGCCGCACTTCACTAATCAATATCTTAGCCAAACTGAACAATAAAATTGAATGCATTTTGTGTTCAACTTACATAATTTTGCTGTTTTCTTACATCCAAGGGTAAATATACATGTGGAAAGTATATTTTATCCCTTCAGCCTGCATTTCATTCTCAGAAAGTTTAAACTGATTTAGTAGAGAACTTGAGTAGGTTCTAGTATAAAGTTTTCATCACTGTCCTCTCACTAAACACCCTGTAACTATATTTGTTAACAATTACTAAAGGCTATATAAGCAGATATGTGTTACTCAGGAAGTCACCCCATCATAAACACATAAATTAACGGATTGGACCCCTAATAAATAGTTTGAATGATCAATACAAAATAGAATCTGTCTTTCATACATTTTAAATGTATGTCTCATTTTGACTTACAAAGATATTTTCTTTGACAAAATTTGACAAATATCCATCATTGTAGCTTGTATATGGTGTAGGAGTATAAAGATGCTGATATCATTTGATATAATTTCCAAAAATATTATCTATGTGCATTTTAAGGGGCAAATTTTAATTTTTTAATTTTTAAAAAAAAAATTATTAAAATTTTAAAAAATTAAATTAATTTTTAAATTCTAATGTCATTTTCCTATTTTTAATGTTAATATATATAACACCTTCAAATTTCATGTGTTTATCATTAATAATAAAAATTTTATAGCATATTAAAGTTTCATCAATACTGCCTGTACAGGACATAGACCACAATTAATTTTACTATATGTTCTCTACATATATTTCTCAGTACTGACCTTTCCACAGTGTGACAATCAATACAAATCATATGTTAATCTAAAATACCTCCAAAGATGACTTCACGGTGAAATTCTTGTCAAGGGTTGATCGGCATTTTTTTGAGCTGCTGCACTGTAAACAGAACAGCATGTACACAGACCACATATTTCACTTCCGGATCATCACCAAAGCCTTATTACTCCATGTGCACTGTCGCCAAATTACACACTGACAACCACTCTCTCTGCTCATATTCTCAAGAATGAACAATTACCTTTAAATCCCTACCAAATATGCATCAATATAACTCTTCTATCACCACCAAAAGGAGAGAGGAAAAAATGTTCTAAAAATAGACTGGAACTACATTCGTGGGTACTGAACTGGAAGTATTAATTGTGGTGTGATTCCTGACAGGCCCAACTTTTTGGGGCAAATTTTAGTAAAACTTTTATATTTGAATGCCACACCTATTTGAACTTTATACATGAAGTCTTTTTGAATTGCCTTGCATACAAGACATGTGACACCTGCTGGAAAGTGTGTAGTGCAGGTGTTCCACAGGGTGCAAGTGTTGATTCATGTGCTTTTGAGAAACCAAAACTAAATTTGCTATATCTTCCTTAATTATAGGACTTTTTCAATGCTGTAAAAACCTAATTGTACTACAAGATAAGGCCTGTCTGAAAATATGTTTAAAGATTATACATTGTGATCAATTAAAATTTTAATGGAAATTTAAATAAACATTTAAATTTATAAACTAAATTATTTTGAAAAATTAAATTTTCATAAAAGTTTGATAACAGATTTTGTCAAAGTTTAGACAGAAAAGTTTATCAATCAATGGTCTTTAAAATAAATGATGGTTTGGGTCTGTGTAACTGAGAACATTTTTCCCAGGGGTAGTGAAGTAGCATGACTCATAGTGATTTTGGCAACAAACCGCAATATGCCTGTCAAGGTGCATATAGGTGTACACACTAAAGAAGCAACAACAGGTGCTATGTTCCATATTTATTGTGTCAGGTATTTAGGCAGTTATTTGTACAACTAATATTGCACTCAGATTTAAACATCTGATGGGACCACTTCCATGTTTTATAGGAAAATTGCATTACATTTCAGTGTCGATAACTACAAAAAGCGACAATAAGATAGGAAAATACAGTTTTTAGGCAGGCTTTACCTTACTGAACAATGGTGCTAATCTCTCCCATGAAGATCTAAGCCATGTCCTTGAGGTGCTGTATATTAGTGTGGTGATATGATCACTTATGGCAGTACACTGCATATGTCCTTATGAAACCTTGCTATCACCACCAGACTACTGGAGAGCTTCCAAGCTGATCCACCACTAACACTTTGTTCCAGATACCAGCCTAGACCTGAAAAGATATAAAATGTTTCACTTATATCTAGAAAACAGTAAGATGTATGCAAATGAAGTTAAAATGTGTTAGATATAGTGATTTCCAAATAACATTCAGGCAGCAAGCATAGGAAATAAATATTAAACTTAACAGAGTGACACTCAGAAATGTGAAGTAATAGTCATGTATTAAAGTAATAAATTCATCCTAAAAGTATATGAAGTTTCTATAAGCATATCTGGTCATTTACAGGTTAAATAACTAATCAGGTAGACTATGCATCACAAACTTTAAGGAAATGCGGGGACGGTGAGGTTTGATCATTGGTGGAAACATTAGTACATGCCAGTATACAGGATAGTCAAGCGACAATGTAGTAAAAAAGAATATATTACTATAAGCAATCTTATTCATGAGGGAAATAATAATTCTGGATATTGCAAGAGAATACAGCCAAATGTGGCCACACAAATCAACTACAGGTACCAATACATCCTATATCATAAACTAAATGTGAAATTCTGATCCCCAAAACTTGTAAACAAGAATGGAAATTTGCATATGTGGGACATATACAATGTAATTGTTATGATCAAATGTGCAAAAATAATTCCAATGATCTGTTTGAACATTTAAAGTGTATTTTTAAGGGTGTTTGATACCAATTATTAACCTCAATGGTTCAATAGAATCAGATATCAGCTGATATTACAATACCGCACTCTATCCAAGTACTGAATTGAAATATGTTACCATACATGGGCATATTAATGAAGAAAATAACATTTTGGGATACATTTAGTGCACACAGCCAGAAATGTGTCTTACAGATTCACTGTAGGTACAATGTCAGCCTATATGATGTACTGAATGTGAACTTTGGATCCTAAACATTCTAAAATATGTGAATATTTGTTCATGTGGGATATGTAACCATGCTAAGATCAGTTGTACACAGTTAGACTCAAAATATCTGTTTGAATATATCTTGTGCAATCTTTAGAGTGTCAGTTAACAAATATTATTAGTAATTAACAATGCATAAATTAAGATGTATCATAACAATTCACATAACATCATACAGGCCACAATGCCGCACTTCACTAATCAATATCTTAGCCAAACTGAACAATAAAATTGAATGCATTTTGTGTTCAACTTACATAATTTTGCTGTTTTCTTACATCCAAGGGTAAATATACATGTGGAAAGTATATTTTATCCCTTCAGCCTGCATTTCATTCTCAGAAAGTTTAAACTGATTTAGTAGAGAACTTGAGTAGGTTCTAGTATAAAGTTTTCATCACTGTCCTCTCACTAAACACCCTGTAACTATATTTGTTAACAATTACTAAAGGCTATATAAGCAGATATGTGTTACTCAGGAAGTCACCCCATCATAAACACATAAATTAACGGATTGGACCCCTAATAAATAGTTTGAATGATCAATACAAAATAGAATCTGTCTTTCATACATTTTAAATGTATGTCTCA
>JAQISU010000902.1:0-56731 GCA_029339505.1 Unio delphinus | reverse complement strand
TGTATTTTGAACCTCAAAAAGTGGCGAAATTGCGATAATACAATAGACTGAAGATAATATCATCTTTTTTGTGTAAAACTAGTATTTTCGTCTCTGATGCAAAAATATATATTACAAGAACTGATTATGTCACGATATATTATTTCTTAATACATATAAGCAAATGTGTAGTTATTTAACGACACAAATGTTAGGCTGATGTATTAAAGGGACGTACATCGTATTCATTCGGCTCCTTTATTGCCCTCGTTTTATTTTATTTTGATAACCATGAATGAAAATTACTTTCTTAAATTACCTAAATACATGATATGCTTCCCATGTTAATACTAGTTATAATGCATTGTGTGGTACAACTAACGTGGTATTTTTAAGAATGGTACAGTCACCAATCAAAGTTTGCCACGTTTAATTTGTTTGGGTTTTGGTTTTGTTTCTTTGTTTTATTATTATACCACGATATGTATTTACCTTACAAAATCGCTTTTAAACCTGCTAATAAATCGAAAGATAGAAGAAACAGTTCACACATCAACTCAATATCCCATCCCATCAATTCAGTTTCAATTGTTTTCATTGACAAACATAAAAATGTCAGCAATTTGAAGCATAGAGAAGCTTGTAATAACATACTCCGTTGTAATAAAGTAAATGTTTCACATTTTGTAATAAACTTCACGCTTTCTGATCGCAGAAACAACTCAGATTGATCAATTTAGCACAACGAGTTTGAATAATTTTGTCAAATGGCATTGTTAAGTTGGGGCGAAGGAGTGTATATGCCTGAAAGGCAGTGCAGCCTTGATATTTGTTTAAACTCACAAAATACTCATTTCGTTTTTCTTACTGCAAATATATAACATCTAGAGAAACACTCATTCAAGGGCCATCCCTCATTATTGGAAATTCTGGTTTGTCACATGTGCAGCTATAAGGATATAATTTTCACAATGGAAAATATAGTAATTAAAAATAAAAAATATATTTCTAATAATGTTTTGTTAAGTATCAAATAAATAAAACATTATTCCTGCTTGCCGTGCTGTAATACAAAATATTAAATTGCTGGTTTTGTCAAAATCCCGAAATGTTTTAATTTGATGAATATTTTGTTTCTTGAACAAACGTACGTTTCTCTATATTTTTGAATTTCGTCGATAAAATCTTGGTAGCTGTTTTTATAATTGTTAATTTAGCCTATTGAAATTCAAAATGGTCTGTATTATAACGAGGTCAAATTACAAGTTAGCAGCACTTTACAGAGATAGGAAAAATTACTGATCTTACAAATTATAACGCTTTTTAAGAAGGGTGGGACACTTATCTAGAGCTTTAGTTATTGAAAATCTGTTTAAATATAGAAGATGAAAGAGGAATATATCATGAAAAGATGTGTTTAAGCACGTGTACAAGAGAAAATGATACATTAAACAACCTAGAGGATTCTTTACCTTGTATAAAGATTTCATGGGAATTTATACGAAACATAAAAAACAGCAAAATAGCATAATAAAATGATATGTATAGCTAACTGTTACTGCAACCAACGGTGGAGGATGGTGTACCACCAAAACCTTTAAAACATTTGCAGTTTTTAGGTGCCCCAAACTCTCCCGGATAACATGGATATTGATAGGAAGACTGGGCTGAAAAAAACGATGAACTGTGTTATATTAGAAATGATGAGAGTATAGTACAAATAAGAAACAACTTCAACATACTTTAACGTCTTGCTAGTTGCAAAGGCGATAAAATAACCGACCTTGAATTCTAATAACTGGGTAACTGGGACATACCATTCTCAGTGTTTTAATGATCATAACTATTTTGTCAGTAACTCAAAACGTTCGCCATTGTAATCAATTAAAGAACTTTGAGGTGAATCTAATATGCATCCCTTTAACCACCATGAGACACGCATAGACTAAAAAACAAGTCATTTAAAAAATATAACGTGTCTAATGGCTAAGTGTTTCATGTCAGTAACGTAAACAATATATATATAAATAAAAAGTCATATGATGGGTAGTCTGAAGAGACATACAATGCATATCGAGCTTGATTGTCACAATCCAGCTATATAAGTGTTGAACACTATTGTCATATTTTAACTACGTCTTTATTTTACAAAATGATAACCCTGATTATTCAGACAACCAGACGTTGACAATGAACTTTAGCTGTTTGAAATTGATGTGACTGCATCAAATTGCATGTTGTCAGTGTCACTGTTTTTCCTGTGTTCGTTATCGTGTATATTTATCCACTCCACCCTACCCTTTCCCTGAAAATACACTGGCAAGAAGGTATTAGCCCATGGTATATAATCACTAAATTGCTATGGAATTATGTTTGCAAAGTGGAAACAATTATGGTATTTTAACGTTATATCCAAACCAGGCCTAAGACAAACGAAATTATAACACCTTGCAACAATACAAAGTTTCATAAAAGATTAATAACTTCCGCAATCATACCAATAATTTAGTTAATGTATGGAAATATATGGAGTGTGATAAACTTCAAATTAATACATTGTCTCAATCATGTGCGAATGCATGTGTCTTCGCAAACCTCCTGGTCCATTATGTGATGCTGTCAGCCCACTTTCTGTCTCTGTCTACCTCTCCTTAATCCACCCCGAACGCTGCCCTGCAGTTGTACTGTGGATAGACTGTTGGCTCTAGGTAAATGGCCATACCATCTCAGCTTTCTCCTTTGACAGTAATGAAGATGTCTTCATAAAGGCCTACTTTGATCCTGGTGGTGTTTCACTTCTTCATTAGTGCTAAGGTACACATAAGATATGACAAGGATGGTTCTGTAACATCTCGTTTAAGGTGCTTGAATTCTTCGTTGTAATTCTTCTGTCAGGTTCCAGGCTACACATGAATACAAAATTATTCAGACGAATTATGCTGTCAATAGTCTGATGCTCGTTTTCAGACAGATGTCTCTCCATGTAGGTTTTAGCTTTGAAATATCTGCCGATATTTGCGCTTCTCTTGACCAAAGATCTGTTTTTGATCTATCTTCAGTAATTATGGAATCAAGATATTTGAAATGCCCCACTGTTTGAAATTCCTTCCTCTGACATTAACCTTGGCTGAGATTTGTCTTCTCCGCGTTTATCTCCATGTCACATCCAGAAGATGTTTCATCCCGGTTCTTCACTAAGGTGCAAGTTCATCTTCACTGTCTGCCAGCCCATCAATGTTGTCTGCAATGCTGAGGTTGGTAATGTTACGCTCTCCAATGCTCACTGTCCCTCAGTAGTTTTTCTGGGCTTCGTTCATGGTGCGCACTAAGAAGATGTTTAAAAGCGCGGGTGACAGGAGACTGCCTTGACGTTCTCCAACTGTTGTCTTGATCCAGTTCCCTACAGAATCTTAAACAATTACTGCACTGGTAGCCTTGAAGAATAGCTGCTCGATGGTATTGGTCAACTTTTGACCCATGTTGTACTTCGTCGTTGTGGCCCACAATTCCTCATGCCACACTTTGTCACAAGCTGTTTTGGCATCTTTGAAACATGATAGATATCGCGTTGAGGTTACGAGTACGTTTCAAACATAACACTCAGATTGAATATTTGTTCTGTTGAGCTTCTTCTACTGCGGATTCCTGCATGTTCTAGATGTAACACGCTTTAAGTACAGATCGCGAATTTATGTGGTTCAGTTCTTGCCAGATATAAAAGTGTATTACATATATTAAAATAACGATCTTTTGTTTATAGAGGCCATCACATAATACAACACGGATCAAATACATCCAGGGATAAAACGTTAGACATGATTTGTGAGATTATGAAAAGGGGCTACATTATTTCTATAAATTACAAGCTATGTTAACAGAACATAGCAGGTTGTCAGTTTTTACAAATTATGTGGGCTATTTGAGAGAGATAGTATAGCACTTAAGATTAAATGTGAACGTGGCAGTCACAAAGTTAGTTTCAAGTTCAAAAATCATTGCTTCGAATATAAGCAATCCATGTGATGGTTTAAGAATCATAATTGGAAACAAAAGAGATATAAACATGCGAGAAGTCTTGGCTGCCTACCCTTCAGACATACAGTTGTTACCCGAGACCTAGCAGACAACAACTATTGCGATACTAGTCTATTGCTGAACAAGTATTTGTACCTCCATAACACCTGCTCTGTTTGATCATTCAATGCAATACATTTTCTAAACCGTCATCGTAGCATTTTATCATCATTTATTTTAGTAAGATTTCATATAATAGAGTAATATAGCTGTATGTTGTATAAAAATATTTTCGAATAATCGCACTAAAGCGGCAAATATACATTTATATGAAATACCATCTAAATATCTCCTTTTGTAAATGATATCTTAGTGTTACCGCGGCAGTGAATATTGAATATTTTTACATTGTATGTTTGTTATATACATGTACCTGTTCCCTGGTGTGCTGCACTAGAACGTTGGGGTTAATATAAACTACAAATACTGAAATTTGAATTTCGGGTCTCGTGATATATTTGTATATTAACACGTAGGTAAATCTCAAGCAAATAAGAACAAAAATTTTCAAATTCACTAATGATCCAGACAATTTAAGGTAAATAGTGCTACACATGTCTTCTACACAATAGCACCGATCAATTAGATGCAATTATGTCAAATTCTCAACCAACGTCTTTCATATGTCAATGATTAACTGGGTTTGATAGAAACTAAATAATACGTATACTTACTTGTTTCACATGTTGCACCAATATAAGCGGAGTGGCAAGCACATACATTCGGATTAATACACGTTCCTCCGTTTTTGCATGTTGGATAGCAGATTTCTGTAATAAAGAATAAAACAAGACCCCAATTTTTGTCCAGCCTTTTGTACAATGAATGAAATGATGTCGGAGCAACTTTAAAAATTAATACGATCAATGAAACTTGAAAGAGACAATTTTGGTAGCAAACAAACGTTACTATTTCCAAAAGTGCCAGCATATCCCAGAAATTTGCAAAAAATCATGTAGTTGAACAACAGAAAAATAGTTTTTTTTACCTAAAAAATCAGATATCTGGGTGTCCTTCAACACTGCCTTTCCTTGCGAAACCCGAGTAGAGGTGAATATTTCTACAATACATAGTTTCGTGAAAGTCCAGAGTTACTAATAATTCATTTATACTTATGCATTGTACCAAGCAATTTAAATTAATTTGCTAATTAAAAATGGTTTGATCTTGATAAAACAATAAATTGTATGTGTATATATTTTCTACAAATTCAGCGTATGGCCATGCTAGAAACATAAATAGTTCGATTACAGTATAACTTGGACCTATCGTGGCCATCTAGAATGTGTGAACAAGTATGATTCTCTCAAAAATAAAATGATATATGTACGTATTGTGCAGACTTGGTTTCCATTATGCGTCCAACCAGGGCAGCAAAAGTTTTCACAGCAATAATTCGGAACCCAGCTGCCCCTCCTTGCAGAACAACTCCAACAAATACACATATAACCAACAATTAGAACTAAAGACCATCGACATATAATTACATATTTTATTTTGCAAACAATGAAAATTTCATGCAAAGACAAGATTAAATTGTTCATTAAAGAAGACCCGCTTCCCACCACGTTTGAATTTCAATTTCAACGGAACCAAGAACAAATGCTGTTTAATTTATGAATTGTACATTTAGCAGGGTGATGCACTCTGGGTACTCTGGTCCTGAGATTCAGTGGCGATGACGTGACTTCAAAGCTTTGAGACATTAGTAATTTACAACAATTTGCCAAACAAATCAATAGGTTTAGAAAAGCAATAAGCGTACAAACTATAAACCGCGAGACAAGTGCACTTGCATAGTTGAGAAAACATATATAGGTCAGTTAGTGGTAGTATTCCAATTATCCGTCTACTGGCTCTACTACTGTTTGGGTTGTTAACCTCAAAACAAGCATCACCTAAAGCAGTACAATTTTCAAAAGTTTGAATATGGTAAGAAACAATCGTGAGCAATGAAACACCGATAAATAGTTCGTGGCAGATTTTAATCTAATCGTTTTCATATTTAACTGGTACCTGTTAAGTAACCAAAATATTTATTCAGTGTTCAGTACAGATGTTTAACGCATACAGCAATACTGGTTCAATTAGTGTATATCTTCTAGTGCCATTTACTCTCTTTCTCTCTCTCTCTCTCTCTCTCTCTCTCTCTCTCTCTCTCTCTCTCTCTCTCTCTCTCCGTCGTAATAAGTTTGATTGAAATCCTAATGGAAGATGTGTGTTTCTTTGAAGTTTTTTAAGGGAAAATATACTACAAAAACAAGCGTAAGTGTCCTGATTCTTCTTAAAAGTAGCTATAACGTAGTCTCTCTCTCTCTCTCTCTCTCTCTCTCTCTCTCTCTCTCTCTCTCTCTCTCTCTCTCTCTCCAAAGTGTATGTGTTGCAGAGTATGACAAAAAAGTTATTAGACAGACAAAATGAAGTGCTGTCTCTATGCTGGAGAATCTTCTTTAGCATAAGTACATTTCAGAGATAAAAATTTAATATACAAGCAAATTCTTAATATGCCTACACAGGTAGACAGATAACATAACACCAATAATTGGTTATGCAATACTGCTTGTTAACCCAGTTAATTGCCAGTAGTGTACAGACATTTCTGTAAAATATGAAACGCCTTATATAAATGCATTTATAAACGTGTGAAAAGAAACAAATACAAAAAATTCTTTCTTCCGTAACTTACATTTATCATTCACAATTTAATTATTCATTGGTTTGAAATGTTTAACGTATTTATCGAAAATGTGGTTGTTGGGTTTTTCTTACAAATACTTTGTTCCATATACTATAAACAAATAGTTTTTATACACTATTTTGTATCAAATGTTCTTAGTTGCATTTGAAGTATTTCGCCCCGTAAGAAAAAAGGTGGCATGCTTCTTCATGGATTACCTTCTGTGATAGAATTCAGCTAAACGAATAATTTTTAGAAACAAAATAAGATGCTTTACCAACTGCATGGAATTAAATGCAAACATATTATGTTTTAAACGTTATTTTGTATGCTAATTCCTTCCTGCTATTTGACGAATGTTTAAACGGTTTTTTATTATAAAAGGTCCTACCTGTTCTATGAATATTTCATTGGGTGAATAAGTTCGATTAAATATGTAAAACACAAAAGGCAAATATGACAATTCTGCATTAAGCAATAATTTGCAATAATGTTTAATTTAACAATTCAAATTAGAAAACAATAATATTTAGCATAATACAAGAAAATCTGATCGCTTCATTTCAAATACATATACTAATAAGCTGGGTTTCCGATTTCCTTGAAGACGTCCTTTCGTAACCAGCATTGTACTATTGCTTTCTAAATATCTTATTTATATATGGATACAAACGATGATGTAATAGGTAGCGAATTCCTCCGATATTGTTAATTGAGATTTCTCGGTGATTCTAATTTTTAAACTTATTGATTAAACCTTGAATTTCACTTCAAAGGTTAAGCGTTCTACTTTCGAAAACAACCCTCAAGGCTGCATGTAAAGCTAGTGATACTCAATGATTACAAGTATTTTCAGCTAGTAGAAACAACTATATCAACAAAGATAGGACGTTCCTAAATTCCATAATGATGCTTTTTTCGTTTAAAGGTTGAACGTACTACAGAAGGTGAACACGAGATGTCATATTCTCTGAAACATTATAAGTGTTAAGGGATATTGTCGTAATAAAGCGATCTTTGACGTTACATGAATATAACACTTACATTTGAAGCATCGGAGGAGATACAATGTGATCGAAGATAAAGTGTTACTTGTAAGCAATATATTGCTTTAGTTTCTATAAGTTATGCCTCATTCGTAAGATAGTTTTGCATGTAATTTATTTTTAAAGTAGTCTGTATAGATTTAATTCTTGTGTAAACGAGCGTTTGTTAAATAATTATATCCTTTTCATTATGAGCGGATATAATGTGCTTATATATATATATATATATATATATATATATATATATATATATATATATATATATATATATATATATATATATATATATATATATATGGATGTAATAATATTATTTAGTGATGCCAACATTTACTTTTAATTTATAACTTATAGTACATTGTTTGATAATATAAAAGATAGTATAATACACTTTCTTAACCAAGTATAATTTCCCCTGAATTGAATCTATATTAGAAAACAAAGCACGAATAAAAGAAAAGAATTGATGAATGGTGCTAATGATTCCTAATGAAGGGATAGCATGGAAATTTGAGCCAACGGTTGATTGATTACACCAGTTTATGTGACAAAAATGTTCATTGTTTAGTTTATCAAACTGGTATGTGTAGAAGGAGAAATATTATTATAGCGTGTTGTCCTTCTGACATTAAAATGGACTGGGAATATAATAACTCGAATCAGATTAGCTATGGATATATCTTCATCTCACATGCACGAGCTGAAGCTGCTCTTTTGATTCGTAATTATTTTCTCTCGAGACTCGAGCCAGTTGTGTTCACATCAAAGCATTTAAGTGTATTTCATTTAAATTAATGTACAAATGTATAAGGTTTAACCAATGCATGAGCAGTAGAGGGGGCGAATCCGACAACTTTTAGAAGCGTCAATTTGGCAAACCAATGCTTCCTGGTATATATTAAAACAGCGTCCATTTGGCTAACCAATGCTATCGCGAAATCGAACAAAAAGACGCCAAAGTGGTTGTCGCGTCCCCTCTGCTGCTATGGGGTTAAAAATCCTTTTAGGATTTCACAAAAAGACTAAATTGTAAAACCTCACCTCGTAAATCAATCAGATTATTGGACTGGTCAGTGAGTTTGAAATTAATTCTCGATCAGGAATTATTATGACATCGCATGTAGACTGGATTAGTTGGATCATCAATAATTAGAAATCCTGGAGGAGCTGTTGGTGCGAAAGAATATAAAATATATCCTTGTTGGGCTTGATTCGATCGCTCGAGATTTTTTTGATAGCTTCCTTCGTTAACATCACATACTAAATTCAATGCTATCACCGAGGAAATATTTACGTTGAGCCTCCGTCTGGGTCATTATTATGTGTCAGGATAGTTGTTTGTTGTGGTGCTGTTTTTACCATGCGTAGTGGATTCTTTTGAAACCTTCGTCAATGGCGTCGTTAAGGTTTTTCTTTAACTCGGGTACATTATATCCGGGTAATTTAAAAAATAAAATATATTCTACGCATATATTATACGTGGTTGTAAAAGCTGTTCTCGTGCTAGGGTTATCATCGTCTAATACTATTTGAGTAATTTGTACATGAAATAATCCCATATCATAAACAATTATATTACATGTTTCTACGACACTGATAAATTCATCTCGGGTGAGAGCACCGGATTCAAAAGATATTAACAACAGCGAAAAATCATCATTCATCGCTGTGAAATTTTCAGTAATTTTATCTTGGTTGGTTCGATAATATCTATTAACGCGATTTTCTATTATTCCAGTAAAAAAAGTCCAACTTGGTGTATTCGCTATAACTTTATAATGGATTATCAGGTTTTATCGTGTCGGTAATATAATCAGATTTTTTAAGTTCGGGTGGAAAGACAACGGGTTCCTGTCGAGTTGGTATTTCAGGCCATCCTAGCACGGTTCTAATAGAACTCCGATAGATATCTACGACATACCCGGGCGAGTTTATCTCAATCGCGGACGATAACGTCGGATCGTGAACTATTATAGCAATTTTCGATTCTTTTCCAGTAATTGATTTATTCTGCGTCGTAATTCTTCATTAATTTGTTCAATTTGGTATGACCCAGATGGTAACGAAACAACGTTCCAGTCTGGAGTACCATCGGGTTTATTCGTACTCGCAAACACCAGGAAATTATTCGGTTGTTGACCACCGCTATTTCTTTCACGGGAATCGCAGAAGGAAAATTCATAGTGAATTCAGGATTGGGTGAAGTTATTGATATCATACTTGTTTTCACCTGGTTGGTATTTTCCGCTACTCGTTGAAGTAGTTCTTGCGATGTTGCCATTGTTATTATACTCATGTTGTTTTTCTAATTTTGACATCGCGGAATCATAAACACGTACCATCGCTGAAAACTCACTATCAGATATGAATGTGTCATCGAGTGACGACGATAATTGCGAGTATGCGGTTGACGCGACATGAAATTTAACTACGTTATCTTGCAGTTTACACTGGCTGCATGATGATATTGTTTTTGTTATAATCGAAATAATTCCCGCGATTGTTGTCGCCGCTGATATACAGATTGGAACAGACAGCTATGGGGCAATCATTGTCACCGAGAAGAGTATAAGACCGGCTCAAATGATTACACCTGATACCGAATACTAAGGTAACGTCAACTGCGGTAATTCTTCGTCGATATTTTTTATATTTTTGTTTGGTACTCCTCAGTGAGTGTTTTGAGTTTAGTTTGATATTCTCTGACCTGATCATAGCGATATTGCTGTGATGACATTTGTTTAAAAATACTATTGTTTTTAAATAGAGTTTAATTTAGTTGTTTACTTAAATCTTCTACGAATTCTACGAACCATGTTACTGAAACCATAGCCAAATTATTATCAGTCGTTGTTATCGTGAATCGTTCAGTTGTTCCCTTGTCGATGATCGTTGATATCATATTGTTGACCCCAGATGAACTCGTTGATGAAATATTATATTGAGTCCGCGACACTAGTTTTAATCGATAAATACCTTTGAAGGCGCGTGGATATTTAATATGTTTGTGGATGGTGTACACGTACATGATCCGTATTGAATCGATCGTGAGGGATTTTATTTTCTTTAAATTTTACTATCATCCACGGTAGATCATCCCTGATGACATCATTAGTCGTTTTAATATCTTCGCGAACAGCATCTATTCGCCAATTAATCATGGTTATTTCATCACGTTTCATGATAATACCAGCGAGATCTGTTTTGATTTCTTCGGGTTTAGCATTTTTAACAAAAAAATTATCGACGGCATCATCGTTTATTTAAAATTGTTACGTAGATTACCAAATTGAACTATATGAGTATCATACTCGGATCGCAACTTTGACAAATTTTCCATGGAGGTTTTTTATCTCCGTGAGTTTCTGTGTGGTCACCGATGGATTTCCAAGGAAATCTAATAGAGGTTTGTTAATATTGTCAATTAGATTTTTTTTGTAATTCAGAAAACTGATCGAATTTAGTTATATGGTCGTCGTATTCATCGCGTAGTTTTTTTAATGGTTTTAAATTGTTAATTCTATCCACAATAGTTAAAATAAGTACACCTGGTTTGAGTTTACCCAGATAGGAAAACAACGCGATAGTATCTTCTACTGCGTAGCGTTGTTTAAATAAAATATGATCTAAGGAAACATTACTAGTTTTCAATTTACCCTGACGATCTTGAAATGTAACTATTTCATTGGGATCAACACTTGCTAAGTTCAACATCTCAGCTATTTCATCTTCGATTATATTTTTTACATCACCTGTTGCAGATATTCCCGCAGTGCCATCGGCACCGGGTTTTTGCAGGCTTGATAAAGATCTCCCCCAAATATCAATCATGTTATTCTATAGTACATTCGTCTCTTTAAGTAATTCATTATTGTGTATTCGTAGACAACTTTTTAAAGTGATATAGATGATGCTGAAACAGACATTTAAATTTCAAGGACTTCTGCCCCACATGGGTTTTCAAGTAAGCCCAGTATGGGTAACTCTGAATACCAAACAGGAACTGAAGAATCCAACTTGGATATATGCTCAAGAAATCTTCCTTCTTTATAAGGAGGAAATCCATACGGGTCAAAATAAATGACACATTGTGGATGTATCACGTAACCCATCCAATGAACTCCAGAATTATTGTTAAAACCGATATCATGTATACCGGTTTCAAAGATTTTTGGATGTACCGGCAACTGATTTTCCCTGAATACACCTCTAAAATGTTTTATTGGGAGTTTCTTTACTATATCAATCGTGTTAAGATTAGATTTTTCAACGATGGGTTTTGGTGATATTTTAGCAGAAACGGGTTTATAAAACCACGCTGTTAGTTTTTTCACTTGTTCGAATAAACTTCTCCAAATATCAATCATGTTATTCTATATAATTTCTCTCTAAAAATCGATTACTCGTATATTCGTGTACGTTTTTATGTGCTGGTTTTCCCGATGATGAAATAGCGTTGAGGACATTCAATACTTCTATGCCGCATATTGGTGGGTCATTTATATTTTGTGTTGGTAGCGTACAATACCAGATAGGAGTTTTTAAGTGGTTTATATAACACGTAAATTCTTTAGGCGGGACTAACCCATATGAATCGAAATAAACAATTGAACGCGGATCAATCGCGTATGCGACCCAGTGAGTTCCAGGTCCGGTGCTGTTATCGAAATTAATGATACCGGTTTCAACGCTGTTTGGTTGCGGTGGTATTTGATCTTTCATAAAGACACCTATAAAGTTTTTTATCGCTAGTTTTTTAGCAGCATCGAGTAAATCAAAATTTGACATCGGAACTATTGTTGTTAATAAACTTTTCCTGGGATTCTCCTTTCCGCTTCCTTTCTACCATGAATATGGAATTCCTGGTAATCTTAGACCCTCTCCACGTTTCTGTTTATTATACCCGCTTCCAGTTCCTTTCTTTAGTGCCCTCCCTGCCGCTGTACAAACGGCTCCAAACGCGGCGGCTTTTGCTACCGCTGGGGCCGCTGATGCAATTAATGCTGGAATTGCAGCGAGGAGTGGGAATAAATCACCTGATTTTATCATGTTTTGATCGCAACTGCAGAGAGTGTGATCTGAGCACCCTTTTAATCTTTGAAAGCATCATTATAATGTTTTATCTGACGTGCTGTCAAGGACAGTTTATTCTGACCACCAGACATCAGAATGTGCTTCAGCGATATTGTGGTTCCAAATTTTTTTAGCTGATTCCGATTGTAATTTTTTTTGGGTTGACCAGGAGTCAACGTAACACTAACAACACTGTATGACATTGTATTAATAACAGATTGATCTAATTGCTACATTACATATTTTCCACTGGTGCATATACTACCTTTATTCGTCCACCAAAACCTTCGAGTAGTATTGATTTGCCACTGAGAATGACAACAACTGCTCTGTAATTAACAATACAAGCAGGACGGGTTACACGAGCTCTCAAGTATATGTTAACTACGGATTGTCTTGTTAAGTCAAGATGTTTCAGCGAGAAGTAATAGATTGGATATCGTTTTCTAAAATCTAACTGTTATATTTGCAGACCAGTATCCACATTATTATCGCGTCCCATATATGACAACAAACGAAGATACACGCGTGCTATTTTGGTTGGTTCCGTAATCAAGTTGTACATCCTCGGATGGTTCTTGTTGACCGTTTATCTTCAACGAAACTTCATTACACGCAATTTGATCAAATATCATATGACTGCGTGTTTGTGAATTCAATCGCGTCCTATCCTGTAACGCAATAAATCTTTAAATTTATTTATCATTTCTTTCCGAAATATCTCTTGAGGTAGATATATTCTCCCTTTCGAATTTTTTTCTTTTTTTTCTTCAACGGTATCACCCTGTTATTGTCCAATATCACCCTCTTCTTCTTGTTCAAGTGGTTCTTGTTCTAGTCGTTCCTGTTCTCGTTGCTCACGTTGTTCTCGTTTTTGTTTTTCCTGAAGTTGTACAGCGGTTACTATATCAACAGGAACTGTTTTAAAGATTTATTTGGTTGCTTGGATCTCTTTGCTATTTTTTCAAGCACAGGAAGAAGAGGCTCTTCTTTTCTTTTTTCTTCCTTGGAGACATCTCCCCATATGGCTTTTTCAGTGGTCGATACGACGTATTCAGTAGCAGTGGTTACTGGTTTGAATAACTGTTCCGTAGCCGCTGTGAAATCACTTTGAAGACAGTCTTGTTTTATTTCGAACGGAATCACGAATTGGAATAAACTTCTTAATCGCATCTAATCGATGTTGTGCTAATTTAGTTGTATGTGCTTCACCCACCATTATAAATTAATGTACGATTTAAATATAGTGACGAAGTTACCAGTGGAAAATCTGTAGATTGCTTTACCCACCCCAATTTACTATTACTTCCGCGTAGTGAAAACTATTGACAAAGTCACCATTGATTACGTTACCGTGTAATAGAATTTTGTTCTATATGAGTAAGCGCACATACCTATTTTAGGTGAGTAATTGCCATACCTGTCTGTTTTATACCTTGTATTACTCATGTATGTAGGGTGTGTTTTACTGTGTTGAGGCAATCAAGAGGGAAGTTTCATTTTGGCGGATAATATCTCATTGTTTTGATCTTCGAATTAATTGTGCGCTTGATTTTATATTGCTGCCCCAATTCTATTCTTATTTTTTCGACAACAGTGAATAACGGGACGAAATTATTAATGTCGTTACAGAATGCAAGGGAGTCATAAATGGCATTCTGACTTTTTGTATAAAGGAATAAGATTTTGGTAACACGTATTTACTACTTTGAGCATTCTATTCAATATCTTGAAAATCAGAAAGAATCTGATCACACTTCAATTTATCTTACAACTAAATTCCTTGATGTTTCAAATTTAAAATTTCGGTTCTGATCTTATTGATATTTCCAGAATTTATTTATATAATAATATGTATTTCTAATATGTCATATATAAAATATATCATACAAAAACAAAACAATTGGGGGTCAATTTTGATCCGTTTTTTTTTGTATGAACTATAGCCGCGCTAAGGTGTATTCACATCTTATTGCGCCTAGACATTTATATGAAAACCCCATTTGGACCCAGAGGTTACGTGAATGGACGTCACATTTACATATATGCATATATACATATATACATATTGATATATAGGAGAGCACAGCCTTTTTTCAACTCTCAATTCGAGTGTTATGTCGAGTTTGTAAGGCACATATTTATGCACAATTATTAACAATGAATGATATATATGATATATAACAATGGATTATAGGATGACAATTGTATGGTATTTACAATGAATGGTAGGATGACAATGACGGGGCAGGGTCTACACTCAAACCGAAACCAATCATAAACCCAAACAAAATCAAACCGGTTTGAATGCAAAAGACATTTCATACCGCGTGTGGCGGTGTGTGATATATGATTGGTTTAACGGTTTGAATTTCGCTAAAGCCCCAATCATATAATAGACGGCATGGTATATAAGCCAATTAATACATGAAATCCAATAGCAGAGGTGTGTTATTTGTATTATTTTGTGTACTTAATAATGATTATTGACATCATTTAAAGAATATCAAATACCTGAGAAAAAAAACATCAAAAAAATACAACTGTTTGTAAATACCGCGTATTTAATTCGTTTCCTCACAAAACATTTCATTGATTATCTCCATTGAGCTTAGGTGACTCAGCGTTTCAAAAAACCCATTGAGATGTATAACTCTTTCATAAGCCGTACACATACCCGCAATAGTCGTTCCCCTTGGTGTTATATATAAATGAATTTAATTCTATTTTTAAAACGCTTCGAAAACGCAAAATACTGCTCTCGTTCTGCGGCGCGTTGTACTGAGGGTTCGCAAATATCAAAATACCTACCGGCTTCAGTCATTTATTGAAATACTCTTTCTTCGTTATTTTCTGTATTAAATGATTTTTCAGGTCTCTTCGAAATTGATTTATAAATACCCGTTTTCCCACATGCAGTATTCTCACTTTGTGTAACAGCTCGAAAATTATCCAATTTGTTATATTGAGGATTGGAATCAATATGATCGATTACAAACCCATCCTTGATCAATCCATTATATACCTCATAGACGATTCTGTGATTCAGATATTTTTTCTCTCCGGTACCAAACATCAAATACCCCCGATTATTCACATAACCGACTGGGTTATTCAGCCTGCGATGTCTGATAATATCGTCACGATACGCTTCATAATTGCTGATCATGGGGTGTGGTTGAAATTCTTGGTTGATTTATATACTATAATATTATTTGTTTAATTCATTATTTGGTTTAATTATTACATTACTTGGGAATATTTCAATGTAGTCTTGAGGTGTTCTTATGATTTTATCCTTGATAGAGTCAATGGCGCTGACACAGTCAGGATCATTGATGGAGTTTTTGATGGAGTTTATAATGGAATCTTTGATTCTCTTAACATAATAACGCCTTAGCTCTCTGTATCGTTTACCACCACAATTGCGACACAATTGCGATTTACCACGCACACGTACCCCACATCGGATACCAGAAGAGCGGCCCAAAACTCCCACGAGGAACGCTCTGAGAATAATATCAACAAAATTCACTTCTGCATGATTTGTTACAAGCGGTCACTGATCCTATCATAAGCCATTTGCAATGATTCATTATATAATAAATTCTTTACTTAAATACTTGTTTTAATTATAATATGGAAAAGCTTGAAAGATTATCGAAAATTACGCCTTGGAAAAATGGTAAATTCAATCTCGATAGAGTCTCCACTGATGTACCAAAGGGTCTAATAAATGATAGAAGCATGATAGGTAAAATCCGTGATGGTTGTATTGAATTCAAGTTGCGATGGAGCATCTCGTTGTTTCTCGACATTTCGAATTGATCGCAGTGTTGATGCTACCATGAATGATGAAAGAGCACCAGTGATAATCTCACATCTTAACAAGAAAAAGTAATTTATTATCCGCTCAGAAACGGGGAATTGGATTATACGCGACAAATTTGAAACAGCGAAAATAGAAAACAATTCCCCGATTTCGATGTAGAATATATCGTGAAATGGTCCAAACAGATATGTGAAGTTCTCGGTAGTAAAATAATTGGTAAATTCACTCAAGGTGGAAAAAAATACGACAATAAACGATATTCTTCACGGTTGATTATATATAACGTTGAATACGATTTTATAATCGCGGAGGTAACATCTAAAGGTATATATGTAAATTGTAAAGACGCTTTCTTTTCCAATGGAACAAAATTCGGTGCAATTGTTACTTATAACGATGAATACAATCTTCAGTATAAACATTTGAGGGCGTCAATGCTGGATTATGCTTCTATTAATTTATTTTGAATGATAAATAGATTTCATGACACCGCGGTTAGAGTCGCCACTGATTCATTTTACATAGATGTAAAACATAGCGAAGCAGTGGCTAAATTCACAAATTCTGACAAGAGTTGGGTATCATGGAGAATTAAAAAGGAAATACCATGTGACTATTCCAAATCAACAAATGTTACGATTGAAAACAATTACTTGAAAAATAATCAGATATGAGAACTATCTAATGCACCGTCGATATCTGTTCCAATATGTAGACATGAAACCGTTTACGTAAACGGCTGCGGTGGGTCAGGAAAGACGACTCGTGTGATATAATTTTTTCGAGGTAAATCAAACATGACTGTGTTAACACCGACCCAGAGACTCGCAAGAGAGATAAAACAGCGAGGAATTAATGCTAGAACTTATCACAGTTTCTTTCGATGGAAAGGTGACGAATAGACTCCTGATCGAATGGGCGATAAATTTATTCCTGAAGTAATGATTTGGGATGAGATATGCACGGCGTCGTTCGATGTATTACAAAAGTTTTTCGGGTGGTTATTGCTAGCGAATACAAAAGTGATAATATGTGGTGATCATGGTCAACCACCAGCATTGGCTAAAGAATTGTGTAGACTTCTATAAATAAATTAATACTTATCATAGAGCACTTGATGAACAATTACGAGAGTTCAAGAAACTAATTAGATTACAACCGGATAGAATCCAGTGTGAAATAGCCCATGAAATTGTTTCGGAAAGACCATTAAATGATTTTGGGAAGCTTGGAGACCAAACGATGTGATAGTAGCAAGTAGAAAGATAGGCAGAAACACACTTCAGATGAACTTATTTAGCATGCATAAAGGAAAATTTGCAACACTTCTAGTTCCATAGAACCAAAGATACACGAAGACAAAATATCGAAGTTGATATTCCAGGACAAAGTGAAAATCAGAATTTAGTGTTAAATGATATTGTGTTGGTTGATATCAATGTTTTCGAAGATGCATTGTGTGCTGATAAATCCCCATGGAAGTTAGGATACGCAGCGACGATATATTCTTCGCAGGGATTAACTATATCCGATACAATTGTTTGGATCATAGATAATGACATCGAGTGGTCGAATTTAGTTTATTTTGCGGTGTCCAGAGTACGAAGCACACATCAACTTCAACGAGTTGTTTTAGACTATAACGAAACTACAATACGTGATATTGTCATCGGTGATATATTCAGAAAAGAGCTATCTGGTTATAAACAGCAGGATAAAAGATATAACAGAAAATTTGATATTGATGCTGAATTAATAATTACGCTGAAACTACAACAGAATAATCTCTGGGCGAGTTGCAATTGTATAATGCGTTGATGTTGGTAGGATAAAGATCCTCGCCAATTTACCGTAGACAGAAAAAATAGCAGTGTAGGTCACACCAAAGATACCGTGATGTTGACTTGTCTTGTGTGCAACAGACAAAGAGGTGCTAGTTAAGACCACGAGGGGGTAATTGAGTATCCTCGGGTATCACTTGTAATTGTTCACGAGTAAATACGCGTTGAGAAGCAGTTGAATAGATCCTATAGATTGCTGGTATAGTAGTCGATCGTGTTATACTAGATATTTATGCGTGGTAACACTCCTAATAGGATCAGTAGAAATTTTTTGGCACCTTCGAGCTCTCCTGGTTCATATAAATATCTAACATTGACATTGTCGAGTATTGGTTGTTTTGAGAAATTACTTTGCGGTTTTACTGGAATATTCTTTTTTTGATCGCATTGTTAGGTTTCATATTAATTGTTCGAGTAATCTCATTATTTAGCACGGTAATTACACCTGGTAATCTCTTGAACCATTCACGGGATCGTTTATCCTGAATACATTCCTTCGCGTATTGATATCCAAATAACCGCTCAGCAATTGTCCGATTAAATCGTTTAACAATTGCTTGATCGCGATGTAGTGCAATATGTCCTCGTCTGATGGTGACATTATTATGCTTCATTGCTGATGTCAATGCGCCCTGAAATTCCTTGCCATGATGATCTTGTAATAGATTTGGCCAAAGAAGAGGACTCCTACGATAAATCTTTTCAAACGCAGAAGCAACTTCAGTTGATGATTTTGTCTTTAATGGTTCTGCTTCTTTGTATCGACTCGCAAAATCAACTACGGTTAGAGCGCATTTGTAAATAACATCATTCGACAGAAATAATATATCAGCCTGATGAACCTTATTAGGGACTCTGACATCAAAATACGAGAAGTTAATTTGTTTAGGCGGTGGTAGATAAATTTGTCATATCGACTGTGTTGGATAACCAATCCGCTGCAATGGTATTTTTCACCTTTGCGGCGTTAGCGAGCGTACTGATTGCTGTTTTACCCCTCCAGTATCCTCTTGGAGAATAATAAATAGATACCATGATTTTATTAATTACCAGCACCCAACATCAATTTAATTTTCAGCGCCGATTTTATCAACCATGAAGTCAGCTTTTCTATGAAGGATTTATCAGTGATATAATTCAACGCATTAGTTAATTTTACATCTGCGATATGTCTGTGTTGCAGATTACTACTTTTATAATCAGCATCATGAGCATGACACGCCTTATCAATGGCGTTTATTGGCTACTCAACGGGTCGGGTTTGGTTTTGATCATCGAATCTGATATCGAGTCTAGTCCCAGGTCCACAATAACTATATCCTGGAAGGTGTTTTTCTCCTGGATATTTTGCCCATGGTGTTCCTGGGAGTTTTACTAATTTGGCTGCAATATCACCTCCTCGTCTTTTAAAAATCATCTGCAGATTTCATAGAAACAAATCTAATTTTTTGTACCACATTGTGCACACTTACCAGCAAGTGCTGATCTGTGTTTTTTTTAGTTGTAATCGTCGTCAACTCGTTTGTGCTAGTACGCTTCTTACATTTCACACAATATAGATCCATACTTTATTTATAATAACATGAATGTAATTGATTTTTCGGCGACAAAACACGAGAACCAATTAAACATCATGCAGCGCTACCAAATTCTATTCGTATGATTATAATAGGACTATCTTGAAGTGACAAGACGTAGTTGTTTCTTTATTTGATAATGAGATGGATGAAATGGGATAAGTTGTATTTGATAACTCCTAGAGCAGACGATCAACATTGTTATCAAGTATTAAAGGATTTTAACGAGAAAGCAAAATCGGAAATCAATGAGGATATCATTGAGTTTATTACGGATATTGACGAGGTACCATCCGTCGATGACCTCGATAAAAGTATTAATAATCGTGTTGTATGCGATGATGTAATGTTGGAACGACAAAATATCCGACCAAAATATTTTCTCGAGGACGACATAAAAACACAGACGTAATATATGTCACCCAAATATACGCACAGTTTCCAAGAGTAATCAGAGAAAATTGCAATTTAGTATGTGTATTCAACGGAACTTGAAAATACACACTACAAAATATGTATCAATATTGGTGTGACGGTGACATGGACTTTAATCAATTTTGAAATTTCTTTAGTGGTGCTCAGGCTATCCCGCACGGATTTATAACTATAAATTTATCAGATCCGAAAACACGATATCATATCGGATTTGATCAAATATTTTTACCCCTATAGCAGCAGAGGGGGCGCGACAACGACTTTGGCGTCTTTTTTTCGATTTCGTAAAAGCATTGGTTAGCCGAATGGACGCTTTTTTACGATTTACGAGGAAGCCTTGGTTTGCCTAATTGCCGCTTCTAAAATTTGTCGGATTCGCCCCTCTGTTGATGCATGTATTAGTCACTTTACTCAGTTAACGCTAGGCTGCTTTTGTAAACTAATTCTTACTGCATACATGGAATTGACGTAATCTATGTTCTATGACATCATGGATATGACATCACATTTTACATAGAGATATCGTTCTCTCGTTGCCTTTGCCAGAGTATTTGGACATACCTTTACATGATTGTTATTTTGTATTATTAAATTTTAAAAGCAGATCTCTTCTACATTCTGAATAATTGCAATAAAGGTTTTGTAAATAGAAGCAATAAAATCATCGAAACGTTTCTGAGATCTTTGGAACGCTTTACATACAACTTGTGCAGGCGGCTGATATTTTTCATATTGCAACATGTTATATATCAAACATGTTAATATATCACTTTATGTTATTCCGATTAGTCCAAAAAAGCCCATGAAAGTCTTGCGAAGTTTTCTCTTTACTGATTGGCTACCCTGCATTATGGAACCTTTACGATATATTAAAAAATATTTTAACGGCCATTTTTAGAATCAACTGACCAAAGGAGATTGAGAAAAGTAAAGGTCACGTCGTTCTGAATATCGTGAGTTTAGGAGACACCATCTACTCTAAAGAACAAAATATGTTTTTACATTGTGTTGGTTATAAAGCTGCCAAAATAATCGCCAAAACACTTGTAACTATATTTTACACCCAATTTGAGGATTGTTATTGTTGGATTGGTGATGGTAGTTCCGAAGATTATATCTAATCTATTATGGAAGTCCCAACTGACTCGAGGTGTGTTGGGAGTGCAATAAGTGAAGGATAGATGTACTGTTCAGAGCCCCCAATCAGCAATGCCGACTGTTAAATGATTGAATAAACAAAAAATGTGAAAATCAACGCATACATAATAACCATTCAATAAAAATTACTCAGATTTTGCCAAAGTACTCTCTTTTCTCTCGACCTGTAACAGCTCAATTGCAACACTTGATTAGTAGTGTGGGCTATATTTCCACTTGTCCTTGTATTATACTCATTTGTGCATTCTTCTCTTCCAATCGCCCGACTTACTCTACGTTCCTGATCCTCTTCGCCTTGTCATTACTCCTCCTCCTTCTCCACTTTCCTCTAATCGACTTCTTTCCGCCTCCTCCCCTTCATATACATCTTCTTTTCACCGACTAGACTTTTGATTGTCGAATTTCGCTGTATTCAATTAAAATCATTTGACATATTTTCAAAATAGCATTAATATGTACGTCTTCTATACAAATGGAAACAAAATAGATTGAAAGAACATACCCGCTACATGCCTTGCTTTCCGACACTAAGTAAAGAAATAACAACAGGGTAAAGAAACCGCACACTTTCCAATCCAT
The DNA here is from genome assembly GCA_029339505.1 of Unio delphinus. Lineage (NCBI taxonomy): Eukaryota > Metazoa > Mollusca > Bivalvia > Unionida > Unionidae > Unio > Unio delphinus. The sequence continues at coordinate 34,460 of JAQISU010000902.1, read as the reverse complement.
GATGTGTTTTCTAAATTCAGATAAAGAGACTTTCTATTCAGAAATCATCCTGCCAGTGAAGATAAGACGGAAGCTTAGAATTATTTATATTCTGCGTGATGACTCTATTTCCAAACTTCCCCCAATTAGGACAGGAATAATTGTTTTTCCATTTAAGGTAAAAAAAACAGGCGCAAAAAGAGACAATATGGTCAAAACATAATTAAAAGTGTCTAATTCGATACACAATGTAATACATATTTAGGAGAATGTGCTCCAAAATTATTTCAGTGGCCTTATTCTCTGTTATCTTTACCAGCTGCTACTACACAAAACGTCCAATAGTATTAGTATTTCTCATCTTTCATGAAGATGGCAATCAGGAAGATTTAAAGGTCAACGACTACAACAGACAAGTACTAAGATCCATTCAAATTATGTTTACACGATATAAATTAGTGACATTACGATTCTATGACGTATAACTAATATTTAAAGAGTGCAAACCAAAACGTTTTGTAAAATTCAAGACATTATTTATTTCCCAATAAAACAAAGAGAAAGATTAAAAGGAATTTACAGTAATGTGAATAAAATCCCAAATATTCAAGGTCTATCACATGTCCCAATGTATGATGGACTTTCCAATTAAATTCCAGTGGTATTCCGAAGAACTCTCTATATTTAATGTATTGATGTGCCTATAATACCAAATGTGCTAATATGCCCGTGGCCTAGATTGTAGCGATGTGCTAACGGCCTTTTCTTGTATCACAATAATATACTCCAAAACTGTTCTTGTTGGAGTTCACTATGATTACAAATTAATATTTCTCTCCAAGAATATCATTGATCCGCACTTTAGTATTCTAGTGAATATCAATTTGAATGGATGAATGCACTCAAATGAAAATAAGACTGGTTATGCTTCAGGATGTTAAGGCAAGAACGAGTAATTTCACAAGTAAACAGATTATATTCAAGCTAACACACAATAACAGAGACCGTATGTATGTCAGCGGCTTCGTCTCTACAACTTTCAAAGCTGTCAACATGTTTCAAAATTTCCTAATAGAACTCGGGTGTGCTAGAACCGGACCAAAAAAGACATTTACCTATATTTAATCCACATAAACAGAAAGAAATTGTACCGGTGTATTTTGTTGTTGACAAAATAATGTCCCTGTTTAGGTACATATTGGACTAGATATGGACAAGACCAGGTACAAAATACAGATATAAATAACAAATCATTTTGAAATCAGTAAATATTGTAATTATTACTAACTAGAAGGTGTGCCTAGACTACATTTAATCAGCTGCCATTTGATAAAGCATATGGTATACTAAAATATCATCAAGATCTCTACATACAGCCGATGCTTTCAAAATATGCTTTCAAAAAGCCGACCCATTATGTCAGTATAGAAAGAAGTCTCTACTGTTGTATTTGTTCATAGGAGTAAGATAAATATCACAGCACAATAACTAGCTAAACAAACCAAAAAACCACTCTTTCTATAATCAAAAGGGGTCTTTACCTAATTACAGAAGCCGTATTGATCTAATAGTTAACTCGGAGTTCTTGCGACCAGAAAGGTTCTGTTTCCTATCCATCCATGACTAGGCAGGGTCGGCACCGTTGTTTTGACTGAGTAGGATTCTTTACTCCAACTGCTTGGCTACGTCGCAATATAACGTTTCATAAGCTAATATACGGACACCGGCAAAACCAATTACATACATTACGATAGCCGATTCCAATTCGGCTCGAAAGAAACCAATTGGGTAGAACAAACAACATCACAACTATTATAACATGACACAAAAGTAGGAAAACAACGCGAATAAAAGAACACAGTTTCTCTAGTTTTGGCTCAAAGTGACGTCCTACTTAGGACACAATAAAGGACGTAAACAGATCCACACTCAGTGACAAGCTAACAACAACGAGTACCTACATTATATTACGAAACTCTACAGAATGATGAAGATGGTTAATCTAAAAAATCAATAATTCATGGACTATAAGGGATAAAACAGACAGACAGACACACAGACAGACAGATAGATAGATAGATAGATAGATAGATAGATAGATAGATAGATAGATAGATAGATAGATAGATAGATAGAAAGATAGATAGATAGATAGATAGATAGATAGATAGATAGATAGATAGATAGATAGTTAGTTAGATAGATAGATAGATAGATAGACAGACAGACAGACAGACATACAGACAGACAGACAGACAGACAGACAGACAGATAGATAGATAGATAGATAGATAGATAGATAGATAGATATATAGATAGACTAATTAGTTTACGATCGCGCACATTTATTTGAATTGTAATTAGTGTCGCTTTAAACTGAACTGCGGTAGAGCAGAGACGTAATCCTGGTTTCATAATAATTTATCTGGAATTTAAATCCAACCTTCGCTCCTTCATTCATAATTACATTTATTTAAATGCTTGTGTGCATATGGACATGAATGCTGTATATATGTATGTCTATGTGTATGTATGAACAATGTAATCTTCTCATCAATTGTCAATGTTTCTTCCTCATTGTGTATTTCATGTTTAACCTTTAAGTTTTTATTGTGTGGGGGTCGGAGTCCAACATTTCAAGCATATGAGCTGTAGGTATAGTGAGGCTAAAACATGTAAGTTGTGTGCATAGATAAGATATGCCATTATAGCCGTAACTTTGATAAGTATTTGTATAACCTTTGACTTGAAATATGTTTCATTTATGTTTATTATCTATACCGAAGTCACTAAAAGTGGCCTGCAACAGCATTCATGATGTATGTTATTATTTCTTTACTGATGCTGAACTTTTGCAATAGTGAACTTGCATGGTCATTCTTGATTCAATTACATGTTTCCTCATTCGTATTGTCTTTCACGTTATAACCAAACACTTAACCATAACAACTGCATTGTTCATCCAGTAGTAAATGGATATATTCTAGTTTTAGTAAATGAATATCTTCTAGATGTAGTAAATGGATGTAATGTAGTAGTATTGCATGGATGTATTTTAGTAGTAGTAAATGGATATATTCTAGTAGTAGTAAATGGATATCTTATAGATGTAGTAAATGGATATATTCTAGTAGTAGTAAATGGATATCTTATAGATGTAGTAAATGGATATATTCTAGTAGTAGTAAATGGATATCTTATAGATGTAGTAAATGGATATATTATAGTAGTAGTAAATGGATGTATTATTGTAGTAGTAAATGGATATCTCATAAAGGTAGTAAATGGATATATTCTTTTTATTGTAAATGGATGTATTCCTGTAGTAGTAAATAGATGTGTTGTAGTAGTAGTAAATGGATATATTCTAGTAGTGGTGGATAGATGTATTCTAGCAGTAGTAAATGGATGTATTCTAGTTATAGTAAATGTTTGTATTCTAGTACTAGTGTATGGATGGATTCGTGTAGTAGTAAATGGATGCATTCTAGTCGATGTAATGGGTGTATTATATTAGTAGTATATTGATGTCTTTGTGTAGTAGTAAATGGATGTATTTTAGAAGTGGTATTTGAAGGGCTTCGTGTAGTAGTACATGGATGCGTTCTCGTATTAGTAAATGCATGTATTATAGTAGTAGTAAATGGATGTATTCTAATAGTTGCATATTGATGTATTCTAGTGGTAGTGAATGGATGTATTCTACTTTTAGTAAATAGATATCTTCTAGAAGTAGTAAATGCATGCATTCTAGTAATATTACATGGATATATTCTAGTAGTAGTAAATGATGTATTCTAGTATTAGTATAGGGATGTCTTCGTTTAGTAGTACATGGCTGTTTTCCAGTAGTAGTAAATGGATGTATTCTAGAGTTGTAAAAGGATATCTTCTAGTGGTTTTAAATGGATGTATTCTATAAGTAGTTAATGGATTTATTCTAGTAGTAGTACATGGGTGAATTCTAGTAGTAGTATAAGGATATATTCTAGTAGTAGTAAATGGATATATTTTAGTTGTAGTTAATGGATATATTCTAGTAGTCTTCTATAAGTCTTGTCTTCTAGATATCTTCTATACGTAGTAAATGGATTTATTCTAGCAGTCGTACAGGGATGAATTGTAGTAGTAGTAGTATAAGGAATATATTATATTAGTAGTGAATAGATGTATTCTGGTAGTATTAAATGGATGCATTCTAGTAGTAGTAAATGGATATATTCTAGTAGTAGTAAATGGATGTATTCTAGTACTAGTATGTGGATGTCTTCGTGTAGTAGTAAATGGATGCATTCTAGTAGTAGTAAAGGATGTATTCTAGTTGTATTATATGGATGACTTCGTGTAGTAGTAAATGGATATTATCTAGTAGTTGCAAATGGATGTATTCTGGTAGTAGTATATGGATGGCTTCGTGCAGTAGTACTTGTATGCATTCTAGTCGATGTGATGGGTGAATTCTATTAGTAGTATATTGATGTCTTCGTGTAGTAGTAAATGGATGTATTTTAGTATTAGTATATGGATGTCTTCGTGTAGTAGCAAATCGATGTATTATAGTAGTAGTATTTGGATGGCTTCGTGTAGTAGTACATGGATGCATTCTCGTAATAGTAAATGGATGTATTTTAGTAGTAGCAAATGGATGTATTCTCGTTTGTATATGGATGTCTTCGTGTAGTAGTAAATGTATCTATTTTAGTATTAGTATATGGTTGTCTTCGTGTAGTAGTAAATTGGTGTATTCGTGTAGTAGTAGATGGTTGGCTTCATGTAATATTACACGGTTGCAATCGAGTAGAAGTTATGGATATATTCTATTATTTGTAAATGCATGTAAGATAGTAGTAGCAAATTATGTATTCTGGCGGTAAATGGATTTATCCGGTACTGTTGAATACATGTAATCTAACAGTGCTTGATGTGTTCAATTAGTTGTAAATGGATGTATGTAGTATGATAGTTGTAAATGATTGTATGCAAGTATTTGTAAATGGATGTATCCTAGTAGAGGTGCATTCATTTGTTCTTATGTATTCTAAGTATGTGTAATAAATGGATGTGTTCTAGTAATTGTAATTTAATATGTTATGTTAGGACATCGCATGTGTATTCTCATAACTGGATGAAGACCAGATTACGATTGTATTTGTGGTACTGGATTAAGGGGTACAACTATCATCATAATTTGTTTCTATTTAGACTCTTTGGATGTAACGGTTACTTTAGAGAACGATTTTTGTGGAAAAAATGATTTGGAAGTGTAAAAGAAGAGTTGATGCTTTTTTTCTACTTTGATGATAGTAATATTGTTTTTCTACCAGTGTTCAATTAACGAAAAAAATCGTAACTGTGCCACTTTAGTTTCAATGACACATGTCATAGTTTTTATTCTCAACATTTATTGGCCAAGTGAAACTATATTTTAAATTGGGCGTTAATTTAGCACACCAACAAAACGTCTAGAAATGTAGTTGTACTAGACATTAACTTTTGTTCCATAAATTATATCCAATTATCCATCTTGGTATCAACCTATTAAAAGCGCATCCTAAAATTCCTAATAAAAATTATGCTCCGTAATAAGTCTAAAGAAAGAAACGGTAATGTAACCTGGCAAACAATTCGGATAACTTTTCTCCTCTGTATCTTGGAACCTGAGACTATGAACATTTGTGTTTAGTTTTGTAGTTTTTCATAATACAGTATTAGTTAGGATTCTTGTAAGACCCAGACCACCGACATAAATGCTATCTGTGTTAGTGTCCGATACTTTACCCATTCATTATACCATCAGCGTCCTTCAGGTCACATACCAGCCAAATAGCACAGTCTATGGTCTTACACTTAGACCTCACGCAAAACGTTACGTCAACAAGTAACACTTTCCATTTACAAACGAAATTCGATATCATCTCTCCTCCATCCTTACGGGACAATAGGTACAACCGTAATGAAATGGGCAAACTGAGCTTAATGATAATTGCACTTAACAGACCAATTGATGAATCACCTTCCACATTTAAATATTCCTTAACGAGTTGACAATTTAATTTGAAAGGAATTAGACCGTTCTATTAAAATAATAGTCGCTAGCGGGGAAAAACAATGAATCAAGTCTTGAATGAGTCCACCAAACAGGGTCCACATTCATATCGTTTTCTGTAGTATCAAATGTTGCAGATAAATATTTTATTACATCTAACACATTGTTGAAATCTCTGACCTTTGAAAGCACAAATAGTAGCATTTCATTTCAGACTTAGAAAAGCGCATTTTTAAACATGTAACTTATTAAATTGCCTATTAGTCAAGCCTATAGGAATGCAATGACCAATGAAATTTAAGTTGAATGAACGTTTAAGTGATAGTTCGGATTACACGGAGAAGTGGCAGAATATAACGATGTACTTCTCAAAGGCAGCACAAATAGTGACACCGGCGACGATGCTGCACATAAAACGTGAAAGAACTTACAAAGGTGTTCTGTACGGAATGTAAATTTTCTGATGGAGGTTCGGTTTGATTAAACAGCTCGAAGATGTAAAGTACTGTCGAAAATGCGCAGAAAACTGTTGCCTACTGTAATTACCGAAAGACGATGGCAAATTGTAAGCCAATAACTAATTACTCTCATTAAATAAATAGTCCAATAAAGAGGGTCTGGAAAATTTGAAAGACCTGAACCAGGGAAGGTACAGGGGAATTCTTTGATAACCAAGCAAGCTCTCAATAAGACACAAAACTATTGTCTTAAGTGCATACAAAATATTTGAATTGATGTAAATATGTAAGTATTTGTTTAATTTATTTATTTGTAAATTTCTACTTGACTTTTACTTCCGTTCAAAGGCTAATTGCTTACGTGCATTTTGTGCAAACAGCCCATCTGTTCATCGAATATTTCGGAGAAAATGAGGATATTGTCTATGCAAATGAGGCAGTTTTAGAGGTGCATTTTTTCCATGCATTTCTCCATTTGACGTTGAATTGTGCGGACGTTCTCGCGAATTACTGTTTTCCAAGTGCACAAATTCGTACAAACTTTGCAAGCAACAGTGAGGATCGACCCCGCACATAAATATGTATATATATATATATATATATATATATATATATATATATATATATATATATATATATATATATATATATATATATATATATATATATATATATGAATGAATGATTGAAAAACTCATCATTAAAGATGAAAATATTCCACGGCGTAAAATGATCATCAAAAATTTCTCAAGATGACATTATTTCAGTTAAAGTTTCCGATAAAACCAAATCGATTTTAACATCAATTTAAATATTCTGGATGTTTAACACGAAATTAAATAGCGTGTCGACTATTACAAGATAAATTCGTTCGAAATAACAATATCTAAAAATATTATATGTGGGTTGGTTTCCTCATTCAATCTGATACTTCTATTATTGGTCATACAGTGTTATTATGATTATGATTATTATTATTATTATTATTAGTATTATTATTATTATTATTATCCGCGTTTATTTCCGCGAAAACTCTATATCGTAACTCAATCAAGCTTTTGATTGGACCGTTCTAATTTTACATGTTCGATGTCATTTTTGCACGAGCAATTCTTTTCTTGATTTCTTTTCACTCGTCAACGAGGTTATTTTTAACGTGTTTTTTTTTTTTCAATAGCACATATTTCAGATCCTCGATATCATACTTGATTTTTCTTTGTTCATAAGTCAGACATGATTGTATGGCCGATAGTCCTCCCAGTTTGAGCTGGGTTTCTTCTTTCTTCATGATATTTATCATTTATTGATTTTAATTCTTTTGTTTCTCTGTGTAGTTGTTTATATGCAGATTCAATATCATGCAATGAAGATAATTTATCATTAAAGCGTTTTATTTTATCGCGGAGTTTTTCTTCGGTATCACTGTGATGTGATTTATTATCGTGTTTTTCTTTGGTGTCACTACGGGATTGTAATTGCATTATCGCATCGCGAAGGTTTTCTTCAGTATCAATACGGCGTTTTATTTCATCATGGGGTTGTTTTTCGGTGATATTGTGTGATTCATTTATTAATACTATTGTATCGTTTTACTTTACCGCGTAGTTGTTCAACTTCAGTAGTATTATGATATATCCACGACGGCGGTGGCGGCGTAACGATTTCATCATTTTGTTCAATTTTTGAAGTGCTTTTCCTAAACTCATTTAAGCGCCAGATCTCATATAGCCGAGTAAGACTGATTCGGATTTTTTTGGTATGTTCTTGAGTGTGTTAAACCGATTCATACTGTTAAAACCTATATAGGTTTTCAACATTAAATTACCCCACCCAAGCCAAAGTGTCGTCCTAATATAAATTTTATGGATATTTATAACAATCATGCCCTTGTCACCGTATACCAACCCATTCAAATATGCCCGGCCATTTGTATTTTCTATCCAGTCTAAAGTGTACATAGGCGATTGGGTTGCGAGATTTCATTTTGTCACTTAAATAATACAATTGTTTGTAGAATTTCGTTTAAATTGCTGGTAATGTTTTGGTTGTTAATTAGTAGACCATAGAGTAGAAAATCCAACACTGACTTGAATTTATTTATTTCCAAGCGATAAACTTAACATCATCCTTACTTAGATGGATGAATAGAGCTGTGACATGTAGAAAAGAAAATAAATAATGACGTTATATGTCTGGTTATTTGTGTCTGACCATGTACATAGCTATCTATTTTGGTACCATGAGAATGGCGGTGAGAAACGAATAAATTCCTGTTATCGCATTGAATTTAACGTGTAACTAAAATATTCCTTGTATATGATAATAATAATAATAATAATAATAATAATAATAATAATAATAATAATAATAATAATAATAATATTCTTATTAATAATAACAAAAATAATATTCTAAATAATAATAATAATAATAATAATAATAATAATAATAGTAATAATAATAATAATATATTTTTCTCCATTTCAGTGAAAATAGCCCTGTACTTTGCAATGTAGTTGGCACACTCAACGCACCTACATATTCGTCAGGTACTAGTAGAGTCACTTTATTTAACACGCTTGTATCAAAATGACATCTAAGGTAGAAATATGTCTTTCTAATCCTACCCAGGAGCAATTAGATCTTTTCAAAAAAGACGAGTTGGTTCAACTTGCCAGAAAATACGATCTTTCTGAAGTCAATGCTTCTTTAACGAAGCAAGATATCAAAAAGATTTTGGTCCAGTATTTAGTAGAACAGGATGTTTTGGAACAAAGTGCTTTGATTCCAGTCAGTACGTCTACACCAGACTCTGACATTAAACTGAAGGAATTAGAATTAAAATTCAAGATGGAATTAGAGTTAAAGAAGCTGGAATTTCAGAGAGAGAGTGAATTAGAGTTAAAAAAAACTGGAATTTCAGGAAAAGGAGAAAGAGAGACAGGAAAGGGAGAAAGAAATGCAAATTGAATTACAAAAAGAGCAGATGCGGATTGATAGAGAGAGAGAGAGAGAGAGTAGAAAGACAAACAATTACAATATGATAAAGAAGAGAGAAAGAAAGACAATTACAATCTGAAAAAAAGGAGAGAGAGACAAGAAAGGGAGAAAGAAAGACAATTACAATTTGAATTAGTGTTTAAGAAACTGAAATTTCAGGAAAGGGAGAAAGAAAGACAATTACAATTTGAAAAAGAGGAGAGAGAGACAATTACAATATGACAGAGAGAAGGAAGAAAGGGAATTTCAAATTAAAATGAAAGAAATAGAGCTGACAAGTGAGAATCGCCATCATACTTCAAGTCAAAATTTTGATTTAGTGAGGAATATTAGATTAGTGCCCCCTTTCAAAGATAAAGAAATAGACAAATATCTTATTCTTTTTGAAAAAGTTGCAGAAAATTTAAAGTGGCCAAGAGAGAATTGGACTCAGTTACTACAATGTGTACTTACTGGTAAGGCTAGTGAGATTTGCACTTCACTGTCTGTTCATCAAAGTAGTGACTTTGATGTAGTTAAAGAATGCATTTTAAGAGGTTACGAGTTAGTTCCTGAAGCTTATAGGCAAAAATTTAGAAATTACAGAAAAGAAGCTGGACAAACTCATGTCGAATTTGCTAGACAAAAATAGCAGTTGTTTGATAGATGGTGTTTAGATAAGAAAGTTGAGCAAGATTATCAAAATCTGAAGCAAATTATATTAATTGAAGAGTTCAAAAACTGTGTCCATAATGATGTTAAAACTTATCTTGATGAGCATCAGATTGAAACCTTGGAAAATGCTGCTCGAGCTGCTGACGAATATTCTTTGACACATAAAGTTCCTTTTGTTAACAAGACTTCTACTCAACAATTTTCTGGCAGAAAAGAATTTCCGCCTAATTCAAGCCCTTCTTAAATTCAAACTAACACAACTTTCAAAATCAGACTTCAGAGAAGTTTGATTATAGATTCTTGTCTCTTCCGATGTGTAACTTTTGCAAGAAAAAAGGACACGTTATTTCTGATTGCTACGAATCGAAAAATAGGCATCAGAATCAAGATAGACCTGTTCCAAATTCTCTTATTTACAAGAGATCAAGGTCACAGTCATGTATTGAAAGCAATACATTTGTTGGGTCTAATAAATCCCAGTCTGATTTTGATATGGAGAATTATGAATCATTCATATGGAATGGTTCTATATCACTCTTGGGTGATTCCGGCAATCCCACCCCTATTAACATTTTAAGGGACACAGGAGCCTCTCAGAGTCTTTTATTATCAGGTACTTTGCCTTTATCTGAGAAGTCTTCTTCTAATGAAAGTGTTCTTGTTCAGGGAGCAGAGTGCGGCTTTGTTAATGTTCCTCTCCATTGTGTAAATTTGTCATCAGACTTAGTGTCAGGACCTGTATCAATCGGAACAGTCTCCGTTTTACCCGTAGAGGGGATAGATTTATTACTAGGCAATGACTTAGCTGGGGACAAGGTTGTGGTTAATCCACTTGTGACTGACAAGCCTGATTTGGATCAGAAAGTTGATCCAATTGAAAAAGAAATCCCTGATATATTTCAAGCTTGTACAGTTACTAGAGCTATGGTAAAGAAAGCTCTTAAGAATGAAGTTGAAAAGGGCAGTATTCCCTTTGTTGACACATGCATGGGTCAGGTTTATGTTATTGAGGTCAGTATTCCCTTATCAAACACCTACGTGGGTCAGGCTTATGTTGAAAAAGCCAGTATTCCTTCAATTGACGCTTGTATAGGTCAGGTTTTTGATGAGTTCACTTTTACTCTTGGTTTAGATCAATCAGAAAGTATTGATCCTAGTGATCCTCTTTTGACAACTCATTCTTTTTATCCTAATCAGGGTGATGATCTTGAGAATGATGTTACAGTAGGCAGCATTCCTTCAACTGACACTTGTATAGGTCTGGTTTTTGATGAGATCACTTTTACTCTTAGTTTAGATCAATCAGAAGGTATTGATCATAGTGATCCTCTTTTAATAACTCATTCTCGTAATCAGGGTGATAAACGACAGTCACTTGTCGTCGAACAGGAAAGAGATCCTGAGATCTCCTGTTTCTTTCAAAGGGTCATAAATGAGACTGAAGTTACTGAAATTCCTGTCTGTTATTTCATTAAAAATGGAATTCTTTTGAGAAAATGGAGACCTCCCGAGGTACAGGCTGGTGATGAGTGGTCAGTGAACTATCAAATAGTAGTTCCAAAACCTTACAGACAGGAAATACTTAATCTGGCCCATGAAACTCCTTTGGTTGGTCATTTAAGGATTAATAAAATGTATCACAAGATCTTGACTCGCTTCTATTGGCCGAAAATCAAAGGTGATGTTGTCAAATACTGTAGATCTTGTCATACTTGTCAAATGGTAGGAAAACCCAATCAGAAGATACTTAAGGCTCATCTGCAACCTATTCCTGCGTTTGATGAAACATTCAGTAGAATTATGGTAGATTGTGTGGATTCCTTACCCAAGACGAAGTCAAGTAATCAATTAAAGTTAAAAATAAAACTATGGTTTGAAAGAACTGAAAGGGAGAGAACTTTTGAGTTTGATAATGGAGTTGTGTTACTCTTGTTCATTCTTCTTACTTTTCTTCAAATTAGATATTACGGCTCTTACAAAGTTAAGAAGAAAATAAATTAGTTAAGTTATAGTATTAGTGCTCCTGGGATCTAAATTAATTATAGGAGTACCAGTATATTGAAAGAAATAGCCATGTTAAATATGTAATTAATTTAGTGGTACTTGTCCCACTCGGTGAAGGAATATCATCGGATTCTACTGACATTGGAGCGACGAAATGTTGGAATTCAGAAATTATAAAACATCTAGACCAGAAACTTTCACATTTGCAAGTGCAAGAAAGAAATGAACTGAAAGTTATTATTATATGAGCACCTATGTCCAGATATTCTTACAAGGACAAACAAAATTTTCATGACGTTGAGATTGAGAATTCTATGCAGGATGAGTCCACTCAAACGGGAATACTTGAAAAAGGAAATTCAGTATTTGCTGAAGAATGATTTTATCAAGCCCAGTAAAAGTGATTGGAGTTCACTATGCATACTTGTTCCAAAACCAGATAAAACTCTCCGTATGTGTACTGATTATAGGAAGGTGAACAGAGTGACAAAAACAGATTCATTCGCATTAACAAGAATTAGCTATTCTATTGATAAAATTGGGAATGCCAAGTACGTCACCAAAATCTGACCTTCTGAAATTATTTTGGCAGATTCCACTACGGAAGGAGCAAAGGAAAACTCAACATTGCGACTCCAAACGGACTCTACCAATATAAAGAAAGTCCATTTCAACGTCTCATATAAATGTTCATTTCTGGTCTAGAGATTTGTGACGTCATCATCTACAACGACACCTGGAGAGAACATCTAGCAACAATTATAAAATTCTTTGACAGACTTACTAATGTGTATCTGACTGTTAATTTATTTAAAAGTGAGTTCTGCCTGCTAGATTGGTTTTCTTAGGACATTTAGTGGGACATGGACAAGTTAAAAGGTTAAGGCTATTTCTTGATAATATAATTGTAGACACTCTTTCCCATGTATAATAATTTATTATACTGTGTAATTTAATACTAGTTCTTTTAACTTCAGATGTAAATTGGTTTGTGATAAAAGGAAAGTTTTATCATATAAACCATTCTTTTTATTGTATGGGGGAAGGTGATACGGCTATTGGATTTAAATTATTTATTTTGTAATTGTTAAATCCAAATTTATCATAGTTGCTTTAAAATTCATTTATTGGGAGATCTTTTCTAGAAAGTACAGGCTGACCATCCTTTAATTGTAAACAAGTTTTTGACATTGGCTTGTTGACCCAATTCCTGACCTTGATTTGGACATTGTCAACAAGTTTCTAAAACTATTGGTTAATTTCAAGGACAACTGTTTATTTTTAGTAATTCGTGGCTTATTTTCTTCTGGATCATTTTATTATTACCTGACTAGGTGAAGGTAGACTCTTCCTCTGACTTTCTATCAATTTCTAGAAATATCACGTGATCACTTGTTTACTTAAGAAAACAAGTATAAGAACTGTTGTTTGGGATAGAATAGTCCAGTAGAATCTCTGGGCTTTAAGTTATTAGTTGTGTATAGATGTTTGAGTTGTAATTTTAAATATTGTTCTGGACTTTGTGTCAATTCGTTGGAAAAGAAGAATTATTCTATTTATTTGGAAAAGGACATGTGTTTCATAATTTCATCTGGATGATATTCAAACAAGAACTGCATCACGTGACATTGTCAGACATTTTGGATTACATCGTCAAGATTCAAACCTGGAACTATTAGAACATTTATTTATCAGGACTTGCAATTCCATTAGTGGATTATTTTTGTGAATTCTATATTTTTTGGATTTGATTCTCTAAAACCGTAAGTTTATTTATTTTATGAAAATAATTGTACTTAACAAAAATCATTGTTCAAGTTATACAAGCTTTGCTAGTTTTCACTCTTTCTGTGTTGCTGCTTATTCGAGCCTAAGCACGTAACAGTAGAAAATAATGGACTCATAATTGATTTCTTTTTCAGAAATATTGTGTTTTCATGTTGTCCAATTTATAATGGACCACGGGATCTAGATAGTCTCTGACAAAACTATAGTCCCTTTGAAGAAGTTTTAGGCAGGTAATACTTTATCTTAAATCTCTGGGAAAAAAATGTAACTAGGTTTTATTTCCCTTTAATTAAGGTGTGTCCATACAAGTTACAGGCTGGAGTGGAGAACTGACACGTATGTCAGATGCGCCCCTTGCTGGATGGATATAAACGGCAATCAAAATTGTGTTATTCGTGAGTATATTTATATTCTGATTTCACAATAACCTGATTTCTTTCTCTTTTGGATCATTTGAATGAATATAAATGTAGACACTCCTTCAAAGAGGAAAGTTAAGAATGCCGCTTCCAAACAGACTCCATTATTGTTTTGATTTGGATGAATATTAATGAGACTCGATTCAATACATGCTTACAATGCAAACAAAGCTCTAAATGCAATGAACAAGGAAGTATAATGTTGAAGCAATTATATTCTTATAGTAAAAACCATGATAAATTGATGAACGATGTCTAAGAGTAGGTTAAGATGTTACCATTCATGAGTTGTATTGTTGATATGTAGAAACACTAATTTGCAAATAATATGTGATTTGCAACATACTCAGTAGATCTCATTAAATGAAACTTATTTAAACACATCACTATCTTTTGTTGAAGACAAACGTCGCAAGAATAAGAGTTAAATCAAATAAACTATTTACTTTGCTCTCAAGCTATTTGCAACCCACCATGTGAAAACGGCGGGACTTGTGTAACTCCAAACAAATGTGCATGTCTGGACGGTTTCTACGGACCTTATACAAGCTGTACTACACTTAAATAACTCTAACAGTGTCCTTAGATAGCAGTTAACATTTGCAACATTTCTTAATCACTCTCCACCGTTCTAGTATCTAAGAAATTTGTTCCAGAATGTTTGATTTTTTTCATAAAATGGTGACAAATATTTAAGCAGCAATCAAAAGCATTATTTTTTATTTTTAAATTGCATTAAATTCTCCTATTTTTCAAGGGCATGAACTGCAAAAATTTTAAATTTCTAGCTCCGCTATATTTGCCTCCCCTGTTCACTTTTGTGTCACTAATGGTGTCCGCCATTAAGCTACTGATTACATGTGTTGTTTCTATATTTGCCATACCGGATATGACTGAATATAAACGTACTACTCAGCAAACCCGTATTTGTTTTTACAATGAATATCCTTTATGCTCGCTTATTCTATTTCGTACTCTCGTGTTATACTGTCCGCAGAACTATCAAGGCATTTTTAACATAATCTTCAGAGTTGAATCAAGGAAAGTCTATTCATTAAATCGTATTATCCGTATTTCTGAAACGTTATCACACACGTAAACATACCTACCTGTCCATTTAATTGTATTTCTCCAAGTAAAGTTATTCTAAAATTGTTTTGTAATTTCACTCAAAGATTTAACTCTTACCCCCTTGATTTTTGTTATCATGAACAACAAACGTTTATAAGAGGAAATTCATAAGAATTGTCATTAATTTCCTCCTTTTCTTCAAACGTATGATAAATGTGCTTTTCAGAATTCAGCATTTTTAAACAAACACGTGTAAGTTTGTCAATTTATACCCAATTGTATGTCCTTTAGTATTCATCGTGTCAATCAGTCCATCGGAAAGTCCGGCATTAATGGAATAAAACTAGCCCGCATATTTTGATGAATTTCCATGACAGTTAGTAAATTTTATGTTCGTCACCTGACGATGTAAATTACGACAAATTATATTACCCCATAATGATTATTAGAGTTATTCCTACGTTTGTACTGTCGGAGGGAATGACCCAATCTTTTTAGCGCGACTGAGTGTAGAATTTTATGGACAGGCATGAAAAATGATAAATATTAGCGTCATCACTTGAAAAATCACGTTTCTCTTCTAATTACTATTAGATGTAGTGCGCTCTTTGTCTTGCAGCTTGATGCAGTGAATTATTAAATTTCGTAAGAGCAATAGATCATACAGTATTCAAGTGAATGCTTCTAAACACTGTGAATATTGTATTCTTCACATGGCGATACGCATTTAGAGAAATCGATCTCTTCTGTACTCCTTGTCAAATGCATTGCTCTTTTTTAGATGGCTTTTGATGCGGCATATGCCACATGCTCGTTAGTGCAGCTAGTCATTATATTTTCTGATGGCCGCCATGAAATGTGATAAATGTTATAGTTTAGCCTTAAAATAACACTATGATCCACATCATTATTATTTTTTTATTCCTGCTTATAAATAATAATAATAATAATAATAATAATAATAATAATAATAATAATAATGCTATTACTTCTAATAATAATAATAATGCTATTATTTCTAATAATAATAATAATAATAAATGATGATGATGATGATGCTGATGATGATGATGATGATGACTTAATACAGCGCGTATTCTTCGGAAGTCCTAAGCTCTTTACAAAATTACATAAATCATAACAATCATAAGTATAGACAATGTTACCAAAGCAAATCCATGACATTATAAAAGCAGCCTGAAAGTAATTTATGAAAAAAATATTAATTGGTTTTTAATTATATTCCTGTAGCCGAGACAGATGAGTTTTAAAATCACTTTTAAGTTCAGTTTTATTACCATTCATCTACAGCTTGTTTCATGAAATTTCTGACTTCACAAAGGAAAAACACCTATACACGCTTGGAATGGCAGCCTAAACTTCAGTTATGCAGACCTATAGATACGTCTTATGAGAGTGACTGAGTGTATGGAATGAATATCACTGGACCGAGAACATAGCTCTTCGGAACACCACAACATGTATGAACTAGGTTGGAATATTTACAATTTACGGCCACAGCTTTGTCCTGTTGGCAAAGTAGTACTTGAATCATAATAAGGCTGTATGATAGATACAGTGAAGTAATATAGTATGGTTTATTGTGTCACATACTCCGAACAGGTCATTGAGGCTGATGACTATAACTCTTCCACTATCAAAAGCAGAAAGATGGTCATAAACTATTCTCAATCGCGCATTGTCATTAATATGGCGATTACGATATGCGTATTGTATATTGCCAACAATATTTGAATTCTGGCATGATGCAAGTTGGGATAGAACAAACTTTTATAACGGTTTGTGCACTGTCACGGAATAAATATGCAACCAGGTCTTTAAGGACGACGAGAGAAAACGTCGTGGAAATGATGTGTATTTATACCTTGACATTAGCTTGCTTTGAATCTTGATGTATTCTTTTCAGCTACAACTTTTTGTGGCTGTTGTGGGCTGATTTCGCCCTATGAACTATGTGTGTTACACTCTTCCAACCTTTTCATCGAACTTCCTTTGAATAGTGAGGCAGGTGTATAAATCTTTCCCGCTTTTCTTCTCTTGTAGTAGTGCAAATCTGATTCCAAACACTAATATTCCATTTAGAACAGTTTTTAATGGATACTCTTCACTTGATTGCTAGAGGTATCTTTGTCGAGCAATAAAATAGAGCACTTATCAAGTTGCACTGATTTTGGAGGCAGCTAATGTGTTAGGTTTGCTTAGGTGAAATGCATAAATGGATTTTTTTTTAAAACTTAATACGGAGGTTTCTCTAATTAGCTAACAAATACGAAGGATTAGGGACTGATACGTCTAGTGGGCGCATAATGCATAGGTGATATGGTGCAAGTTCGTTTGACACTAATAAAGACTGTATAATCATCTGGTCTATGGAGAATTCACTCCAAAATTACAATGTTTATTGGTGGATTGGCTAACCAACTATTTCTTTTGAAAACGCGCTTGGAGTCTAAGAGTTTTGATGTGATATTTAAAGGGTTCCAGAAAAGTTAAAATTAAAGTTGAAATCTCCAAGACCAATTCGGTTGTCATCTATTAAATTTGAATACCCCTAGACGTTATGATACTGCTAAAAAAAACAAAAAACAGAGAGAATATGTCAGATTTCGTTGACTAGGAGGATTGCGGTAGTGTCAGATAAAATAAATTGACCTTTGTTCCATTCTGATTGATTTTGACCAGGTTCACCGATAGCTTCCCGGGTTATGATGAACCTTGTTAGGCTTTGAGATCGCAATAATCTTTGCCTGGCGCCAAAAAGTCCGCATGCACTTATAGCGACCAACCTAGGTGTACAAAGCGGTGAGCCATACCTTGCGTCGGGTCCAAGATCCTTGAGGAACTCAAGCAGAATATTGCAATATCCTGCAGCATGTCAAACTCAGTTGTTGTAAATGCATCTGGAGTATTTTGATCTAGTTGTTAGCAGTATTGCCGTCACGCATCTCGTACTTGACGTCGGTACTGTTTCTCCGGATATGCTTTAGTCACTTGTAGTAAGTGGCTAGAAACAATACGTGGTTTGATAAGAGTGCACACTTGAAATGTTGGTTGCTAAGAAGTACCAAATATATTAATGTTGAGAACAAGCTAAACGTGTTCGTCGTCTAAATAGCTGATATATTGTCAAACTTCATTTAAAATAGGTTTATAGGTCCTTTGTTGGACAAAATTGTAGTTAGTAACTGAGTATACAATATAATTATTTCTTAACTCGGAACTCAATTAATTGAATGATGTATTCATTCGTTGCTCATTTGATTAAAAATGTAAATTTTATCTTTTTCAAGAAAAAGTATAGGAATATAGGAATTCTAGAATTATAAAGTATAGCAAATATTGAGTAGTGCAACTCCTGAAGCATAAAAGTTAATTTGTTTCAAAGTTTTCTTACAATGATTTTTTTAAGTGCTTTCATGGTTGAGCAGCTAAGGAACATAACTATCTCTGAACTATTTTACAAGATTTTTGTCCTAATAAAGTATCTAATCAAACTAAATTATGCAAGGTGAAGCATACTATATAACGACAATACATTTAAATGAACGCATTGCATCAAATATTGTTTTTAAACTATATTTTAAATACCTGTGCATTTAAATTATGTTTGAAGTGTACAAAGTACGCATGCTGTTTCCATGTAATCAAGCTCTGTGCAAAATACGTCGCGTAATTGCAGATTATAACGTAATTGTAAAATAAAGTTCATATCAATATTCATAAGCCTTGAAATCAAATATTATTGACGGTGACACTTCTTCGCTGTGTATCAGCTAATAATATGTTCGGCTCTCATTTAGTATTGCCAAGTATTTCAGTAACTTTTCTTTTAAGAGATGGTGCCTTCTTTAGTATATATTTTCTGTTTAAAAAAGAGGTAGTTTGTATTAGCGTCTGTTCAGATATATTTGAAGATTTGATGGCACTAACCATAAGATAAGATTAATCACCCTTACATTTTTAATTCTTCCCTTTTAAATTTCCATCGAAAGTGATATTAATATAAATCATCGATTTAAGTTTTCTATACAAAGTTTTAAATTGCAATTTAATATTTTTATTTTAGTTAGATGTTCCCATTTGCTGCCATATTACCCTGGAACTTGCATTTCTCCTAATAGCTGTCAATGTGATGATGGATTCCCCGGATATGGCGAGCGTGCCTGTCTGACAAGTAAAACAAATTAAAGAATTCTATTCCGTGTTTTTACACGCTGTGCATTGTAAATTAAATATGTTCTCGTGATTTTTATCAGGTCAATCAATTGCAAAGCATCATCTATCCAGTATTCGTCTTAACTATTCATATAAAGCGAAATTATAACCACGAATGTAACCACAACAAAATTACTCCACTCCATTCAGAGAACGATGGTCATATTATCTCTTCAAGTTTATACAAGAGTATTATTGTCTGGTTTGTTTCCTCCAGTATGACTGACCATTCAGAAATGACTCGTTGGTTGGTTGGTTACCTGTTGCTGGCATTGCGCTGTTTAGCTTGAAATTATTATTCTATCATACGTGTATCTTCGGCATCGTTATGAATGTTACAAATATTTTCGTTTTAATCTCTCAATATAAAGCTTTAAATAACGCTTGAGGTAAATATAATACAAATCATTGTGATTCAGATACACGCTTTGAACACCGTCAGTGCATTGCATAACGAGACATTTGAATAGTTCTTGTCTACACATTGCTGACGAGATCGCGATTACACATTTTAGACGTTAAGCTGTTTTTAAACAATGACGCTTAGAAATTCAACACCATCAAGGTATGAATTACTGAAAAGCTTTACTTTGATATTGTGATTGATGAAATATTAGAAACGTCAATGTCATAGGAAGTGGAACAACATAATATTCATTTTTTAATTACCTTTGAAGCGTAGATGACGTTGTTGTTATTGCTTTTATTAACGACAAATTTAGATCCGTTGGCATTTAGGTAGATTTTCCTAAACACCCTTTCATTTACTGAAATGTTATTCGTATATTTTTCAGTAAAGACGTGTATTACTACTGGTAAAAGGTGATCATACTGACTAACACGCATATTCTAGCGGTAGCTGTTACGTCATCGTGTTTAGTCTTATTTCTCTAGATATAAGTTCTTTGAAATACATAAACTTTATATTTATGCCGAGGAATTTACACGCCATTACAATTTAACATGGTAATCTACATTTCTCTCATGCTAGTAAACTTCGGTGAGAGAAAGGAAATTTAATTTAGGATATAATATTCGTATTGCCAAGACTTGTTTTGAATTCACAAACCTTTTTAGGATGGTTTATTAGTATAATTAATATCATTGTGAATGTCCAATTATTTACATTTGTAACTGCATTTGTCTTATATTCGTTTGCGTTCAAATCAAAATATCCTTTAAAATAAGATATACTCACATACATATAAATACTTGGCAAATTTGACTTAGATAATGCATTGATTATCATCAATATGACATTTGCTGTTCTTAGTATCCCGTGATAGGAGTTATGACCTCTGAGATCTCGACAGACTAGATAACACCTAGTACAATTTGTCCCCATAAAGATAGCGTGTCAAGGCGACAGCTTTTGGAAGGTACACCAGCCTCTTAAAATGAAGACATTGTTTACTGAATTTCTGAAATAAAGACGCTTGGGGCCACATTAATAACTCTTGTATACCTCAATTGCACATTTAGACATGTAGATAAAACAGAACATATTAATCTTAGAGAAACCGCCCTGGTAACCTAGTTGTTTGAGCGTCCGCCTCAGAAGTGGAAGGTCATGGGTTCGATCCCCGGCCGAGTCATACCAACGACTTACAAAAATGATACTAACAGCTACTAACAGCCTGGTGTCAGGATAATGTGACTGGGTGGGACATCATGCTTCATGTCTGCGTCACGATGCCCCAGTGCTAGACATCACTATAAACTGCCACTCTCCAGACATCGTAGCGATATAACTGAACACTTGTTCAAGCTACGTGAAAAATCCCACTAACACAATCTTATAGAAGTCAGTGATCCAATTAATAACTTTTCCCGGTGAAACCGACAATCGTGTCTAGTAGTAACCATTCCATTACAGACTGAGCAACATCGCGATTGGTATTCCCAGTGTTCGTTACCAAATAAGACAACTTATTATATTATTATCAGATTAGCAAAACTTTATAATCAAATGGCAAAGGTTCACATTCGATTATTATGCAAATCGCAAAACGGATTAATTTACAAGAGCTGATACAGCGTCTTGTAGATATAAAACTTAGCCTGAAAATCATAAACCCTGATATTGAGTCTTCGACCAATTCACAACCAATCAAACGTGATGTCATACATGTGAAGTCCCTTGTCATTCGCTGAAATAGAATTTATTGCTCATGATTATATTCAAACGTATTAAGTGCTTCAGGACTTTTCCAGTACACGTATCAACAGATTCAACGATTCGTAGGAAGAAAAGCATAAAATCAATCACTTACACAACGCAGATTAGATAGGTTTTAGCAGCAACTTGAGATCAGAATTTAAGAATAGATTTCGAAATAAAGCTATTCATTCGTCCTGAAAGCGCAAATAAATATTAAATTACTCCGTAATCACGACAGGCTTTTAGTGGCACGGATTCCACAATTTTTTTGTGCTGTATCAATAATGAGAAAGCAGGAAAAACTGAAATGCAAATACCATATTTGCTGCGAGGTTCTTATTGATTGATTATGGTACGATAATGAAAGTTGTACGTCACAAGCGGTCGTTCTACATGATCTTGACAACGGTTTGATTGACATCTGATATAGAGTAATATCATAGTTGATAGAAATAACTATGAAACATTATCTTATGATTTGTTAAAAAAACATGCTTTAGTCTAACTACTCTCATGGCTAGAATACAACTGACTAAACAGAGAAAACACACGCACACACTAATTTCTCACGCTGTTGTTATCATAAGCCATATAGGGTGACAACTGAGTGAGAGCCTGTAGCTGACCCCAGGTGACCTGTAACTGTCAGATCTGTGTAGAAACATAATGTTAATACCGTATATTAATTACCACAGGTTTTCCCAAACATTAAATGATTTTCTGTTTTAAATAGTTTTAAGATAATATCCAGCCATTGGAAGGATGACATGTTCTTGTTGATGGTCATTCCTGCCCAACAGATCATAGACAGCTGGAAATAGCTGATGTATGCACAACTGACCTAACTCTTTTGTTACAGAATATGTCAATGTAAAAATTAATTTCCAATGAATGTACGCTTTCCAGATGGATAGGCATTTACGCAGAATAATGTGCAGACACTGGGTGCATTTTATGTCTGAATAAAAACCAAATGTGCACTGTGGATGACGCAGATGATTTAATCACTTAATATGCCTATCCAGTAATTGCAAATCCTTGAGATTGTTCTCCATTTCCGACATAACCAGCAAATTGAATGATTGCACAATTGAAACATACGGAAACATTCCTTAGCACTTTTGTGTTGATTCAAACTGAACATCAATCGACATCATTTTCAGATTAAGGTATCCTCGCAATATTAGTATATTGATTTGTTTAAGGTAAACACGTTAGCCCGTAGCATTGTAGTGAGTGTAACCGGATTGTATTGCTTCTACTCCATAACCAATTACATGTACTATAATAGGACAACACGGTGTTACAATATTACCGTTTTGAAATCTGGATTTCACTTGCCACTTCCACGACAGGTTTAAACATCTTATGTATACAGTGAAAAACCAAAACCCATATCGCATATCTTTTTGTACGGGGTGTGTTACGTCATCTTCATATCAGAGACACGGCTCCTGGGCATTGGTTATATTAGTTGCGAAGAAACAAACCCAACTGATTCGTATTGTTGTTGTAAAATTAATAATCATAATCGTATTCAGACTAGTATTATTATTATTATTATTATTATTATTATTATTATTATTATTATTATTAGTAGTAGTAGTAGTATTATTAGTGACCAGGAACAAGGGGATGACATTTATAAGTCTAAGCAGAGTTACGTTGGCTAACGTTAGACGAACGGACAACACGACAAAAGTTTCTTACTCAATGGATGGTACCTCAGAAGATAAGGACACATTTTGGAGTAACCAGAAGGATTTTAACTACTTAAACTTTGAGTTAAATTCCGTTTACATCCTACCGCAGCTTCCTTATAGACCAAACTACATTAATGATGCACAACTAGGTATTGTGGACGGTCATATCACAGCCAGCATTATCAAGATTCCAAGATTAGGTAAAAGACACTGGAGTATTTTTCAAATATATATAAAATCATTCCACATTCTTTTAGATTTGATTGATGATCAACATCAATATTTTGAAGTTTCAAATGTTAAACGTTTTGTAAATATTATATATTTCCACTTTCATTTTTAATACCGAAACATATAATTACCAAAACAATTTCTAGATTACTGCATTTGTTATACATACCGTTACGGGGTATTTTCGTCAGACTGACATGTATGCTGCCTTTAACAATTCCAATGCCATAATCATGAGCGTAAATGGGCCGATTAGCTGGGAAACCATTAGGATTCATGTAGATAGATTCAAATTCAAATTATACAAGGTTGAATTGATTCTGATTGATCCATATCATTTCCGTTTCGTTCTTGTTAGTTGCATCAGTGACAAACTCGAATTTCAGTTCGTCTGGTGCATTTTGTATTCTCTTCAAATTCGCAAGTGTCGCTAAGACTCTGCCAAGTTGCGGCTTCTCGTGATCAGAACTAACTGCGAGACAATATAGAAGACGTTACATTAAACATTGAACCTACAAGATACGAACTTTCTGATCAGTTAAAATTTGTTCCTATTATATAAATTGAAGTGAAAAAAGAATCGAATGCAGGGCCGACAAGAGCGGGTGTACCAGTGATATCCTGGGTCCCAGACCCGTAACGAGTCCCCGGCGAACAACACTTTTTAATTTTATCAACAAAAACATTTTTTGGAATAAGAGCTAGAGGAGTCCCTGGTGTTTCTTATCACAGATCCTGTGATCGCTCTCTACAGCTCTGATAAATGTACAAATTATGTTGCTTTCATATGATAATCCTCCAGAGACCAAGTGGATGAGAGTTTAGATGGACAGGACAGCTCATGGTCAAACGGCAGATGTAGTTTCAAACAAATGGTTTGGTATATTTGGGGTTGTTTGATATTCTTTAGATAATAGAGTGTTAAACGTTTCAGTAACAACAGTCATATATTCATAATGACCTGAGTTGAAGCAAGTAACAAGCATTGGTATTCATTGGTCGCTATGACTGCACATAAAGATATTTGCCATGGTTTCTATGTGTATAGAATCAATAATGGAACGTTTCCTCTTATTTAATTTACTCATTGTTGTTGCGAAAATATTAGCCACCAAAATATTTAATGGTTTGACACTTCGATAGCAGCATACTTACATTTATGTAATAAACATTTAACGATCACTCTACGGCAAAGCAATAGTATCTAATGATGGTTTTGGCACACAGTAAACCTTCCACGCTAGTTGAAATAAGCAATTATCGGAACAATAATGGTCTTTCTTTTAGTAACAAAAGAGGCAATAGTTTGTCAGTAGTTGGAGCCAGTAAGCATTACAAATTGTTTAGAGACTAATGTTATGATTATTTAATTTCTTTGTTTGTTTGTTTTAAAATTAAGTTACATTACATGATATTTTTTAATTTAAAGTGTTTACTGGATTTGACATTTTCCAGAACTGAGTTAAATTCTGTTTGACCTGAATGGCGTTTTTCCGTTGTATATTTCATTGATGTAAACAAACTAATAATATAAATATTGTAACTAGTTGCTAACCTTGTTTCACAGTCAGCACAAATTTGATAAACAACTTTTAGATCTTTCTCATAGTAAGAATCATTAATTTGAGTCAATGTCATACCTGGATTAAGTGCCAAGTATTATACGTCAGTTGATGACAAACTTCTATTTCGTACAGAAGAATGAATTTTCGCCATTCATTGGGGAATGTCTTTTGCGTCTTAGTCGTATAACTGATATCTTGAAAAGGGGTTGTAAGTTGGGATAAAATCATTTGACCCGTCAAATTGTATTATATTGAGACATGTTTGGGCTGAATTATTTGGATGGACACACATGAACGGCGTTCAGATAGTACTGTATCTGATTTATCAATCAAGTTTAAAGATCACACAAGTTATGTTTGGATGTATTGCTATCGCAATATATCGTCCTGGGTCTCGACGTTATAGCGATATTTAAAACAATAATTATATTAGGCAATATAATATAGATATGGGATCACCAACCAGCCATTCACATAAATTATTGTCCAATTAACTGCAGTACAGAACACTCAGACAGAGCAGTATGTTTATGGCAATCATCCGAGTCCTATGCCTTTGCATATTTCAGTTAATAATTGTTTGTCATCTATAAATATCAATACTCTACTTGCAATAGTCTGGAATAAACTGAAATTCTTTGTTAGCTATAACCTCGGCCCTTGCAAACAATTGGGTATATGTATTTTGAACCTCAAAAAGTGGCGAAATTGCGATAATACAATAGACTGAAGATAATATCATCTTTTTTGTGTAAAACTAGTATTTTCGTCTCTGATGCAAAAATATATATTACAAGAACTGATTATGTCACGATATATTATTTCTTAATACATATAAGCAAATGTGTAGTTATTTAACGACACAAATGTTAGGCTGATGTATTAAAGGGACGTACATCGTATTCATTCGGCTCCTTTATTGCCCTCGTTTTATTTTATTTTGATAACCATGAATGAAAATTACTTTCTTAAATTACCTAAATACATGATATGCTTCCCATGTTAATACTAGTTATAATGCATTGTGTGGTACAACTAACGTGGTATTTTTAAGAATGGTACAGTCACCAATCAAAGTTTGCCACGTTTAATTTGTTTGGGTTTTGGTTTTGTTTCTTTGTTTTATTATTATACCACGATATGTATTTACCTTACAAAATCGCTTTTAAACCTGCTAATAAATCGAAAGATAGAAGAAACAGTTCACACATCAACTCAATATCCCATCCCATCAATTCAGTTTCAATTGTTTTCATTGACAAACATAAAAATGTCAGCAATTTGAAGCATAGAGAAGCTTGTAATAACATACTCCGTTGTAATAAAGTAAATGTTTCACATTTTGTAATAAACTTCACGCTTTCTGATCGCAGAAACAACTCAGATTGATCAATTTAGCACAACGAGTTTGAATAATTTTGTCAAATGGCATTGTTAAGTTGGGGCGAAGGAGTGTATATGCCTGAAAGGCAGTGCAGCCTTGATATTTGTTTAAACTCACAAAATACTCATTTCGTTTTTCTTACTGCAAATATATAACATCTAGAGAAACACTCATTCAAGGGCCATCCCTCATTATTGGAAATTCTGGTTTGTCACATGTGCAGCTATAAGGATATAATTTTCACAATGGAAAATATAGTAATTAAAAATAAAAAATATATTTCTAATAATGTTTTGTTAAGTATCAAATAAATAAAACATTATTCCTGCTTGCCGTGCTGTAATACAAAATATTAAATTGCTGGTTTTGTCAAAATCCCGAAATGTTTTAATTTGATGAATATTTTGTTTCTTGAACAAACGTACGTTTCTCTATATTTTTGAATTTCGTCGATAAAATCTTGGTAGCTGTTTTTATAATTGTTAATTTAGCCTATTGAAATTCAAAATGGTCTGTATTATAACGAGGTCAAATTACAAGTTAGCAGCACTTTACAGAGATAGGAAAAATTACTGATCTTACAAATTATAACGCTTTTTAAGAAGGGTGGGACACTTATCTAGAGCTTTAGTTATTGAAAATCTGTTTAAATATAGAAGATGAAAGAGGAATATATCATGAAAAGATGTGTTTAAGCACGTGTACAAGAGAAAATGATACATTAAACAACCTAGAGGATTCTTTACCTTGTATAAAGATTTCATGGGAATTTATACGAAACATAAAAAACAGCAAAATAGCATAATAAAATGATATGTATAGCTAACTGTTACTGCAACCAACGGTGGAGGATGGTGTACCACCAAAACCTTTAAAACATTTGCAGTTTTTAGGTGCCCCAAACTCTCCCGGATAACATGGATATTGATAGGAAGACTGGGCTGAAAAAAACGATGAACTGTGTTATATTAGAAATGATGAGAGTATAGTACAAATAAGAAACAACTTCAACATACTTTAACGTCTTGCTAGTTGCAAAGGCGATAAAATAACCGACCTTGAATTCTAATAACTGGGTAACTGGGACATACCATTCTCAGTGTTTTAATGATCATAACTATTTTGTCAGTAACTCAAAACGTTCGCCATTGTAATCAATTAAAGAACTTTGAGGTGAATCTAATATGCATCCCTTTAACCACCATGAGACACGCATAGACTAAAAAACAAGTCATTTAAAAAATATAACGTGTCTAATGGCTAAGTGTTTCATGTCAGTAACGTAAACAATATATATATAAATAAAAAGTCATATGATGGGTAGTCTGAAGAGACATACAATGCATATCGAGCTTGATTGTCACAATCCAGCTATATAAGTGTTGAACACTATTGTCATATTTTAACTACGTCTTTATTTTACAAAATGATAACCCTGATTATTCAGACAACCAGACGTTGACAATGAACTTTAGCTGTTTGAAATTGATGTGACTGCATCAAATTGCATGTTGTCAGTGTCACTGTTTTTCCTGTGTTCGTTATCGTGTATATTTATCCACTCCACCCTACCCTTTCCCTGAAAATACACTGGCAAGAAGGTATTAGCCCATGGTATATAATCACTAAATTGCTATGGAATTATGTTTGCAAAGTGGAAACAATTATGGTATTTTAACGTTATATCCAAACCAGGCCTAAGACAAACGAAATTATAACACCTTGCAACAATACAAAGTTTCATAAAAGATTAATAACTTCCGCAATCATACCAATAATTTAGTTAATGTATGGAAATATATGGAGTGTGATAAACTTCAAATTAATACATTGTCTCAATCATGTGCGAATGCATGTGTCTTCGCAAACCTCCTGGTCCATTATGTGATGCTGTCAGCCCACTTTCTGTCTCTGTCTACCTCTCCTTAATCCACCCCGAACGCTGCCCTGCAGTTGTACTGTGGATAGACTGTTGGCTCTAGGTAAATGGCCATACCATCTCAGCTTTCTCCTTTGACAGTAATGAAGATGTCTTCATAAAGGCCTACTTTGATCCTGGTGGTGTTTCACTTCTTCATTAGTGCTAAGGTACACATAAGATATGACAAGGATGGTTCTGTAACATCTCGTTTAAGGTGCTTGAATTCTTCGTTGTAATTCTTCTGTCAGGTTCCAGGCTACACATGAATACAAAATTATTCAGACGAATTATGCTGTCAATAGTCTGATGCTCGTTTTCAGACAGATGTCTCTCCATGTAGGTTTTAGCTTTGAAATATCTGCCGATATTTGCGCTTCTCTTGACCAAAGATCTGTTTTTGATCTATCTTCAGTAATTATGGAATCAAGATATTTGAAATGCCCCACTGTTTGAAATTCCTTCCTCTGACATTAACCTTGGCTGAGATTTGTCTTCTCCGCGTTTATCTCCATGTCACATCCAGAAGATGTTTCATCCCGGTTCTTCACTAAGGTGCAAGTTCATCTTCACTGTCTGCCAGCCCATCAATGTTGTCTGCAATGCTGAGGTTGGTAATGTTACGCTCTCCAATGCTCACTGTCCCTCAGTAGTTTTTCTGGGCTTCGTTCATGGTGCGCACTAAGAAGATGTTTAAAAGCGCGGGTGACAGGAGACTGCCTTGACGTTCTCCAACTGTTGTCTTGATCCAGTTCCCTACAGAATCTTAAACAATTACTGCACTGGTAGCCTTGAAGAATAGCTGCTCGATGGTATTGGTCAACTTTTGACCCATGTTGTACTTCGTCGTTGTGGCCCACAATTCCTCATGCCACACTTTGTCACAAGCTGTTTTGGCATCTTTGAAACATGATAGATATCGCGTTGAGGTTACGAGTACGTTTCAAACATAACACTCAGATTGAATATTTGTTCTGTTGAGCTTCTTCTACTGCGGATTCCTGCATGTTCTAGATGTAACACGCTTTAAGTACAGATCGCGAATTTATGTGGTTCAGTTCTTGCCAGATATAAAAGTGTATTACATATATTAAAATAACGATCTTTTGTTTATAGAGGCCATCACATAATACAACACGGATCAAATACATCCAGGGATAAAACGTTAGACATGATTTGTGAGATTATGAAAAGGGGCTACATTATTTCTATAAATTACAAGCTATGTTAACAGAACATAGCAGGTTGTCAGTTTTTACAAATTATGTGGGCTATTTGAGAGAGATAGTATAGCACTTAAGATTAAATGTGAACGTGGCAGTCACAAAGTTAGTTTCAAGTTCAAAAATCATTGCTTCGAATATAAGCAATCCATGTGATGGTTTAAGAATCATAATTGGAAACAAAAGAGATATAAACATGCGAGAAGTCTTGGCTGCCTACCCTTCAGACATACAGTTGTTACCCGAGACCTAGCAGACAACAACTATTGCGATACTAGTCTATTGCTGAACAAGTATTTGTACCTCCATAACACCTGCTCTGTTTGATCATTCAATGCAATACATTTTCTAAACCGTCATCGTAGCATTTTATCATCATTTATTTTAGTAAGATTTCATATAATAGAGTAATATAGCTGTATGTTGTATAAAAATATTTTCGAATAATCGCACTAAAGCGGCAAATATACATTTATATGAAATACCATCTAAATATCTCCTTTTGTAAATGATATCTTAGTGTTACCGCGGCAGTGAATATTGAATATTTTTACATTGTATGTTTGTTATATACATGTACCTGTTCCCTGGTGTGCTGCACTAGAACGTTGGGGTTAATATAAACTACAAATACTGAAATTTGAATTTCGGGTCTCGTGATATATTTGTATATTAACACGTAGGTAAATCTCAAGCAAATAAGAACAAAAATTTTCAAATTCACTAATGATCCAGACAATTTAAGGTAAATAGTGCTACACATGTCTTCTACACAATAGCACCGATCAATTAGATGCAATTATGTCAAATTCTCAACCAACGTCTTTCATATGTCAATGATTAACTGGGTTTGATAGAAACTAAATAATACGTATACTTACTTGTTTCACATGTTGCACCAATATAAGCGGAGTGGCAAGCACATACATTCGGATTAATACACGTTCCTCCGTTTTTGCATGTTGGATAGCAGATTTCTGTAATAAAGAATAAAACAAGACCCCAATTTTTGTCCAGCCTTTTGTACAATGAATGAAATGATGTCGGAGCAACTTTAAAAATTAATACGATCAATGAAACTTGAAAGAGACAATTTTGGTAGCAAACAAACGTTACTATTTCCAAAAGTGCCAGCATATCCCAGAAATTTGCAAAAAATCATGTAGTTGAACAACAGAAAAATAGTTTTTTTTACCTAAAAAATCAGATATCTGGGTGTCCTTCAACACTGCCTTTCCTTGCGAAACCCGAGTAGAGGTGAATATTTCTACAATACATAGTTTCGTGAAAGTCCAGAGTTACTAATAATTCATTTATACTTATGCATTGTACCAAGCAATTTAAATTAATTTGCTAATTAAAAATGGTTTGATCTTGATAAAACAATAAATTGTATGTGTATATATTTTCTACAAATTCAGCGTATGGCCATGCTAGAAACATAAATAGTTCGATTACAGTATAACTTGGACCTATCGTGGCCATCTAGAATGTGTGAACAAGTATGATTCTCTCAAAAATAAAATGATATATGTACGTATTGTGCAGACTTGGTTTCCATTATGCGTCCAACCAGGGCAGCAAAAGTTTTCACAGCAATAATTCGGAACCCAGCTGCCCCTCCTTGCAGAACAACTCCAACAAATACACATATAACCAACAATTAGAACTAAAGACCATCGACATATAATTACATATTTTATTTTGCAAACAATGAAAATTTCATGCAAAGACAAGATTAAATTGTTCATTAAAGAAGACCCGCTTCCCACCACGTTTGAATTTCAATTTCAACGGAACCAAGAACAAATGCTGTTTAATTTATGAATTGTACATTTAGCAGGGTGATGCACTCTGGGTACTCTGGTCCTGAGATTCAGTGGCGATGACGTGACTTCAAAGCTTTGAGACATTAGTAATTTACAACAATTTGCCAAACAAATCAATAGGTTTAGAAAAGCAATAAGCGTACAAACTATAAACCGCGAGACAAGTGCACTTGCATAGTTGAGAAAACATATATAGGTCAGTTAGTGGTAGTATTCCAATTATCCGTCTACTGGCTCTACTACTGTTTGGGTTGTTAACCTCAAAACAAGCATCACCTAAAGCAGTACAATTTTCAAAAGTTTGAATATGGTAAGAAACAATCGTGAGCAATGAAACACCGATAAATAGTTCGTGGCAGATTTTAATCTAATCGTTTTCATATTTAACTGGTACCTGTTAAGTAACCAAAATATTTATTCAGTGTTCAGTACAGATGTTTAACGCATACAGCAATACTGGTTCAATTAGTGTATATCTTCTAGTGCCATTTACTCTCTTTCTCTCTCTCTCTCTCTCTCTCTCTCTCTCTCTCTCTCTCTCTCTCTCTCTCTCTCTCCGTCGTAATAAGTTTGATTGAAATCCTAATGGAAGATGTGTGTTTCTTTGAAGTTTTTTAAGGGAAAATATACTACAAAAACAAGCGTAAGTGTCCTGATTCTTCTTAAAAGTAGCTATAACGTAGTCTCTCTCTCTCTCTCTCTCTCTCTCTCTCTCTCTCTCTCTCTCTCTCTCTCTCTCTCTCTCCAAAGTGTATGTGTTGCAGAGTATGACAAAAAAGTTATTAGACAGACAAAATGAAGTGCTGTCTCTATGCTGGAGAATCTTCTTTAGCATAAGTACATTTCAGAGATAAAAATTTAATATACAAGCAAATTCTTAATATGCCTACACAGGTAGACAGATAACATAACACCAATAATTGGTTATGCAATACTGCTTGTTAACCCAGTTAATTGCCAGTAGTGTACAGACATTTCTGTAAAATATGAAACGCCTTATATAAATGCATTTATAAACGTGTGAAAAGAAACAAATACAAAAAATTCTTTCTTCCGTAACTTACATTTATCATTCACAATTTAATTATTCATTGGTTTGAAATGTTTAACGTATTTATCGAAAATGTGGTTGTTGGGTTTTTCTTACAAATACTTTGTTCCATATACTATAAACAAATAGTTTTTATACACTATTTTGTATCAAATGTTCTTAGTTGCATTTGAAGTATTTCGCCCCGTAAGAAAAAAGGTGGCATGCTTCTTCATGGATTACCTTCTGTGATAGAATTCAGCTAAACGAATAATTTTTAGAAACAAAATAAGATGCTTTACCAACTGCATGGAATTAAATGCAAACATATTATGTTTTAAACGTTATTTTGTATGCTAATTCCTTCCTGCTATTTGACGAATGTTTAAACGGTTTTTTATTATAAAAGGTCCTACCTGTTCTATGAATATTTCATTGGGTGAATAAGTTCGATTAAATATGTAAAACACAAAAGGCAAATATGACAATTCTGCATTAAGCAATAATTTGCAATAATGTTTAATTTAACAATTCAAATTAGAAAACAATAATATTTAGCATAATACAAGAAAATCTGATCGCTTCATTTCAAATACATATACTAATAAGCTGGGTTTCCGATTTCCTTGAAGACGTCCTTTCGTAACCAGCATTGTACTATTGCTTTCTAAATATCTTATTTATATATGGATACAAACGATGATGTAATAGGTAGCGAATTCCTCCGATATTGTTAATTGAGATTTCTCGGTGATTCTAATTTTTAAACTTATTGATTAAACCTTGAATTTCACTTCAAAGGTTAAGCGTTCTACTTTCGAAAACAACCCTCAAGGCTGCATGTAAAGCTAGTGATACTCAATGATTACAAGTATTTTCAGCTAGTAGAAACAACTATATCAACAAAGATAGGACGTTCCTAAATTCCATAATGATGCTTTTTTCGTTTAAAGGTTGAACGTACTACAGAAGGTGAACACGAGATGTCATATTCTCTGAAACATTATAAGTGTTAAGGGATATTGTCGTAATAAAGCGATCTTTGACGTTACATGAATATAACACTTACATTTGAAGCATCGGAGGAGATACAATGTGATCGAAGATAAAGTGTTACTTGTAAGCAATATATTGCTTTAGTTTCTATAAGTTATGCCTCATTCGTAAGATAGTTTTGCATGTAATTTATTTTTAAAGTAGTCTGTATAGATTTAATTCTTGTGTAAACGAGCGTTTGTTAAATAATTATATCCTTTTCATTATGAGCGGATATAATGTGCTTATATATATATATATATATATATATATATATATATATATATATATATATATATATATATATATATATATATATATATATATATATATGGATGTAATAATATTATTTAGTGATGCCAACATTTACTTTTAATTTATAACTTATAGTACATTGTTTGATAATATAAAAGATAGTATAATACACTTTCTTAACCAAGTATAATTTCCCCTGAATTGAATCTATATTAGAAAACAAAGCACGAATAAAAGAAAAGAATTGATGAATGGTGCTAATGATTCCTAATGAAGGGATAGCATGGAAATTTGAGCCAACGGTTGATTGATTACACCAGTTTATGTGACAAAAATGTTCATTGTTTAGTTTATCAAACTGGTATGTGTAGAAGGAGAAATATTATTATAGCGTGTTGTCCTTCTGACATTAAAATGGACTGGGAATATAATAACTCGAATCAGATTAGCTATGGATATATCTTCATCTCA